>JAJOZX010011446.1:102500-105000 GCA_023014485.1 Bathynomus jamesi
GTCCAACTGAAAAATGAAGACATTTGAAATAAAAATTATTATAATAAGAAAAAATATAAAATTTCGGTCTCCAATAAAGCAGGGAGGAGGTCATTACCGGTTGATGGAGGTAAATCTTTCTGTATTTTTCAAAAGGTGGTGATGATTGAACACTGGAACAACGTTGTTGAATTCGGAGGGGTTGTTTAAAAAAACCTTTTCAAAATGTTGTATCTCGCTTGGTAATGATGAGGAAAATGATTTTGCAGAAAATATTGTAGCTTTTAAGATTTTGTGTGTGTGTATATATCAGTGGTGGGCGCGGTACCAAAATTTGGGGGTGCGTTACGCGGTACTGCGGTACTTTTTCAGGTCCCCCTGGTGCGTTCCGCGGTACTGCGGTACTGCACACAAGAACAACACAAGTAATAGCACATATTTTCAGAAATTGCATATCGGCGATTTCGCACCTGAACTTTCTGCCATAATGGCTAAAAATCGATCTTTGTCACAGAAATGTAACACACGTGCAACCGGCTCAAAAGCAAGCACTGCACTGAGGCGCTGTGATAGGATGGCAACGTAACATGTTCTGAACGAAAACTTAACGTGTCTAGAGTTAGGCTGATGCAACACACGCAGCATTCGTCTTACTGTACTCCTGTAATAAGGTTTACTTCAAAAAAAGTGTTAATTTTTTGAAAAGTCGTGTTTGTCGGTACCGCGGAAAGTACCGCGGGAAATTTGAATGCGGTAGCGGTACTGCTGTACTTTCAGCGATCCTTTGCGGTACTGCGTTATGCGGTACCGGTTTGGTAGTGCGGTAGTACCGCAGTACCGCAAAAAATACCGCAAGTACCCAGCTTTGGATATATATATATATATATATATATATATATAATATATATATATATACATTTCAACTGCAAAGAACACGCAGTATAAATAACGTAAAGAACGACGCTTGTATAGGAGAACATTCCGCGCAAGATGAGAAGAGAGAACGAACAAATGAAAAAATGAGGTAACCACCCGGGAATCGAACCCGGGATCTTCCGATTGCCGGTCAGATATGATAACCATTACACCACGGGCCTCACTCGAACAAATGCCGTAATTCTTCTACATACGCGCAGAAACCAATGCCCCAAGGGGGCACCTCTCGCATGCCGTATCTATATATACATTTCAACTGCAAAGAACACGCAGTATAAATAACGTAAAGAACGACGCTTGTATAAGAGAACATTCCGCGCAAGATGAGAAGAGAGAACGAACAAATGAAAAAATGAGGTAACCACCCGGGAATCGAACCCGGGATCTTCCGATTGCCGGTCAGATATGATAACCATGGTTATCATATCTGACCGGCAATCGGAAGATCCCGGGTTCGATTCCCGGGTGGTTACCTCATTTTTTCATTTGTTCGTTCTCTCTCCTCATCTTGCGCGGAATGTTCTCCTATACAAGCGTCGTTCTTTACGATATATATATATATATATATATATATATATATATATATATATATATATATATATATATATATATATATATATAGGGTGTCCCATAAGTCCGGCATCATAGGAAAATAAAAAACAGGCAAAACAAAAGCTTTTATTTACAGAACGTGCTCAATACGTCCACCATTGGTTTCAATACACAAATTCAGACGTGATACCCAGTCAGCAAGCACACGGTGAATGATGTCAGGAGTAATGGTGTTACATGCCCCAATAATGCGCTGCCGCAAATGTTCAACACTCATAATTTTCTCTGCGTATACCAGCGCTTTCAAGTGGCCCCAGAGATAAAAATCTAGTGGCGTGAGATCCGGGCTTCTAGCTGGCCATTCCACAGGCCCTCAACGTCCTATCGAATGACCAGGGAATTGTTGGTACGGGTATTCCCTTACTTGGGTGCTGTAATGTGCAGGAGCGCCGTCTTGCTGGAACCATGTTGGGAAATTTCCTTCTTCGTTCAAGACAGTGGGAAATGCTTTTTCCTTGAGCATACGTAGGTAGGTGCCTCCAGTGACATGTTCATCGAAAAAGAGGGGGCCTATGATGCGATCCTTCCAAATGCCACACCATACCATCACCCGAGATGCACCTTGTTCCTTTGAAGAGGCATACCAGTGAGGGTTGTTTTGAGACCATTAGCGGGTGTTCTGTCGATTTACCTCACCATTTCCATAAAAAACAGCCTCGTCACTGAACAGAATGGTGGACGAAATTGGCATCCCAAGCATATTGTTCCGTAGCCCATTATTCCATCCGCCGGTCGGGATCATCTTCGCTTAATTTCTGTAGGATCTGAAGTTTATAGGGATGCCATTTGTGAGCCTGATGGATGCTACTTTTCGACACTCCTGTCTCGGCGGACAATCGCCAAAGAGACTTATTGGGACTTCTGTTAAAATGAGCCAGGATAGCAGTCGCTGTATCATCGTCAGTGGATCCTGTTTCCTTAAACTTTGCAACAAGTCTGCTAACACAACTCTGTGTTATTGGCTCGCGGTCTG
>JAJOZX010011446.1:107500-116542 GCA_023014485.1 Bathynomus jamesi
TGTGTTAAAACCCGGGCAGAGTTCCAGTATAAATTTGTATTTTTATAATCCATTTGATCTTGTGCTAAAAATCGATATTTTTCCTTACAAATCTGTACGCCTCACTGGTAATCCTTTAAGGTTTTAATTTTTAATTTTTTTTATTTTTACTTCTCTGTTTATTGTATATATATGTATGTATGTATGTATGTATTTGTATATATAGATATGTATGTATATATATATATATATATGTGTGTGTGTGTATGTTATTTATTATTTTTTCTTTTTTTTTTCTTTTTTTTTCTTTCTGTAACCTATATATAGGCTTAACCTTTTTATGTACTTCAGTGTTCCTGAGGATGTCATTAGACGAAAGCGCTTGAGCACCATTTTGTGTTTCCTTTCCTTCGTGGTTTTATTCATCATATATATATATATATAAGATTTACATAAAGCTCTCGTATACAGTATTACATATATTATACCTATAGTGCCCGGTTAGGTTGTATTGAGCGAAACTAAATTGGGTTGTGTTAGTTAAATCATAATTTTGCTTTTAATTAGATGTTAAATCAGAAATGTTTGTATAAAAAACTTACGATATATAAATAACTTTATTTTTGTTTTATACAGAAATAATTAATTGTAGCAATGGATAAAATGAAGGTTTGAAATTGCAGAAATTCGCAGTTCTTGGTCCACTTTATGTATATGTAGAGTAAGCCTAAGGTGATAAAGACGCGTTTGAGTTTAGAATAATAGAATGGATGCGTTTGTGTTTTCATAGGGAGGAAACGTAAACTTGCGGTGCACATTGCTCCTGATGAATCTTGTACCCGAACCATGAGTAATAAAACCAGGAATGTCCGCATAGCAATACGCACTAACGAGATAATTAAGGGATTATAAGTTTGTGTTCATTGGATTATGGATCATGATCGCGCAAAGTAGTAATGAACAACGTTCGGTACCCTTGTTCGTACATTTACTCTCTCCGGAGGGTTGACAAAAATAAATAGACACGACGATGATTGTCCTCTAGACCAACCTGGCAAAGTTCATCAATGAAATGCCAGAACGTGCGTTACCTTTACATTATAATGCAAAGGGGAAACCAACGCGACTCTAATAAACTTACTGAATCAATATATTTATTTATTGATTTTTATTATAGTCAAAAACTATGGAAAAAAAAACCCGAAGGTGTCTGTTTACTTTTGTCAAGCCTCCTTATATACCTGGTAATAAAGTTACAAGTTACTAGTACCCTGAATGAGTGCAGACCAGCGTTTGGTTAAAAACAATGAAGCCTTTACTGATAATATATATATATATATATATATATATATATATATATATATATATATATATATATAATTTAATGAAATGTCGTGACCTGAGTGAAACCGGTGAAAATCGTGTCTGAAGACATTATAAATATATCGACCAGTAAAGAAAATCAACACGATTATAGCAATCAAATAAACCTTTCTAAACCGAAGTATGCCAATAAATCAAGTGATTCTCGGAACTCCATAATTTTCGTGACATAGTCAACGCTGCTCTGCGCCTAAGGTGTGGATTTGAGAACCTTGAAATATGTCAGTATGTTTTATGTCAATAAAGTAGGACGATCAATGTCCAATTCACCATAGAGAGTAGCACTATATGGAGACCTTGAAATAATTTATTTATAACATACACAAACGCGCGCGCACACGTCTAATATATATATATATATATATATATATATATATATATATATATACAGGGTGGGCGGAAAGTAGCTCCCTATTTTGGATTGGTAAAAAAATACGTATATTATCCATTTATTTCAGAAGAAATAATATGAAAAGGTAGGCATACATGGTAGGTTTTCTCTAAAATTCAATGTGGGGTCCAACTCTTTCCACCAGCTTCTGGAGCCGCCCAGGAATGGCGTCCACTGACTTTAGCAGGAACTCCGGCGGGATGGAGGACATGACTTCCCGAATTCGGTCCTCCAGTTCTACCAATGTCCTCGGTTTGGTGCGGTAGACTTCTTCCTTTACCCACCCCAAAGAAAGAAGTCGCACGGTTACCGCTGAAAAACGGCAGAATCGGTTCAGTGTAACGGTGTGGTGTGGTATGACCTCAGATCAGGTTGTGGGCCCGTTCCTTCTGCGCAACACCATGAATGCTGAGTGGTACCTTGCTATGTTGCGAAACGAGGTCTGGCCGGTTGTCAGCACATGGGAGAACATCGACGATCTGATATTTATGCAAGATGGCGCCCCTCCGCACTTCGCTCTTGTTGTCCGTGAGTGGCTGGATGCCCACTTCCCTGGGCGTTGGATGGGTCGTCGTGGTCCACATCAATGGCCAGCCAGGAGCCCCGACTTGACACCGTGCGACTTCTTTCTTTGGGGGTGGGTAAAGGAAGAAGTCTACCGCACCAAACCGAGGACATTGGAAGAACTGGAGGACCGAATTCGGGAAGTCATGTCCTCCATCCCGCCGGAGTTCCTGCTAAAGTCAGTGGACGCCATTCCTGGGCGGCTCCAGGAGCTGGTGGAAAGAGTTGGAGCCCACATTGAATTTTAGAGAAAACCTACCATGTATGCCTACCTTTTCATATTATTTCTTCTGAAATAAATGGATAATATACGTATTTTTTTACCAATCCAAAATAGGGAGCTACTTTCCGCCCACCCTGTATATATATATATATATATATATGTGTGTGTGTGTGTCTATCAGTGGCGTGCGGTGGGTACGTCTACAGAGTAAACGGTATTGCGTGCGAGCAGACGCACTGTATACAATTATATAATTATAGTAATTATAGTAGCTAATGATAAACTTCATAACTGGCTAGTGGGTATGTACTGTAGACTGTTCTGAAAAAAGCGGTACTGTCGTTAATATCTTTTAAGATTTTATTAGGGTAGGCGGCGCTTACCTAGCTTACCCTGAATGAACGCTGCTGGACTATGTATGTATGTTTGGATTCCCTATAGAACCGCGACATTTTAACACTTTTTCACATTCAATTCTCTATCACGACACACGCCCAATTTTAAAAACCTCATAACTCTAACCAAACCTTACTTAACATAGCCTGGTCTGACCTAACCTTACCTTCATTATATCCCATTTTTTCATTATAAAAGCCATTAATAAAAAGTTTACCGTGACACCGCAAATGTCGGGATACACATGTTCGTGCCGAAGGCTAACTGAAGATATGTGGAGGAGTACATATAATCATAAGGTGTAACCCTGAACTTTATATGCTGTAACCAGAAAAGTTCATAAAACCTTCAATTCGAAGTAGCTAAATGGTGGTGATCTTTTCTTTAATAAACGGTTCCTAACATCGATCCGTATAGGTTCCCTTTCGGCAGGGGTGTAGTGCTGCGGGAGCGCACGGGAGCGCCGCTCCCGCACCTCCATTCATCTAAATTTTATTTATTTTTTTTTAGTTGATGTTTGGAAGTTGGGAACAGACTGAGATGAAAGCACTGGCTTCTAAATGAGATTTCAAATTTTTAATATTCCAAGTCTAAGTGAAATATTATTTATTATTATTATTATTATTATTATTATTATTATTATTATAATATTCCTTCGAGCTCCTGCACCTTAAAATTTGCCACTACACCCCTGCCTTTTCGTATAACTTTTTGATATTTTGGGTCAAAAAGAGAACCAGTAAGTACCCGGTTAGTGTCTATGCTGTTCCCAACTTGGTACCTAATTCTGAGAGGAACCTTTGTTTTACTTATTACGGAACTAAAGGATTTAGAATGTTCATCCAATACGGAACTTTACCGCTGTCAGCGTACGAGTTCAGTGGATAACATCGTTTCACTGCAAGCGAAATAATGACACAGATCGGGGGTTAGAATTTCAATGATGTTGGTAATAATAATTAATAATACAGGAGACAGAGCAGTGATCCGCATTAGTTGGCTGAGCGCTGTGCCAGTTTTTGGTCCTCCTTAGTCACTATTATTAAGAGCATTATTAGAAGCAATATGTCTATCTAACATTTGCAATATGTCTATCTAACATTTGCAATATGTCTATCTAACACTTGCAATATGTCTATCTAACATTTGCAATATGTCTGTCTAACATTTGCAATATGTCTGTCTAACATTTGCAATATGTCTGTCTAACATTTGCAATATGTCTGTCTAACATTTGCAATATGTCTGTCTAACATTTGCAATGTGTCTGTCTAACATTTGCAATGTGTCTGTCTAACATTTGCAATGTGTCTGTCTAACATTTGCAATGTGTCTGTCTAACATTTGCAATGTGTCTGTCTAACATTTGCAATGTGTCTGTCTAACATTTGCAATGTGTCTGTCTAACATTTGCAATATGTCTGTCTAACATTTGAATAAGAGAACGAATGACCATCCAAAATACCCATGTATCATGAACACTATATATATATATATATCCATACCCCATTCTTTGCCAGCGTCCGTGATTTAGTGGGTAACACCATTTCCCCATAAACGAAGTGAATACAGGTCGGGGGTTCGACTCCCGATGGGGCTGGTTAATAGTAATCTGGGAGTTAGCGCAATGGACCCCATTCATCTGACGTGAACACTATGTTAGTTCGTGAATAGTATTACTACTATTATTATTATGACACTATTTTATTTAGCGTTTTTGCATCGGTTGATTGCATTCTGCAATCCAATGTTGTCAAGTTAATTGTGGCAAAAAATGTGGCAAAAATGTGGCAAAAAATGTAAATTATCTTTTTACTCAACAAATAAAGACGAAGATAAACGTATGTAGAAATTGGTGATCAGCAAATAACAGTTACAAAATCCGGTTCAGATTTGTGAACGAGAGTTCATTATGCAAATCTGCTTCAAAAGCAATCGCGTCTCCGATGCCACTTCGATTCCATCCATTGTACAGGACTCAAAAATGCACGAATATAAAAGGTTATTTTTCAAGGTCACTAACTTTAATTATTGTTCTTGTTGTTTGTGTTATTATGAAAATATTGTTTGGTGCTGTTTAACCTCATTCGTAACGGCAAAGGTCATTGTGACGGAGGAGATCCGCAGTTTTATGCGAGATTCGATCCATCTACATCGATTGAACTGGGAATCGGTGTTGCAACGTGGCCACGACTTAACTCTTAAAAGAAATAATAATAAATAAATAAAAAATCTTTCGTGTTTACTTGAGAATCCAAGACATGTTTTTGGTTCCTTTCCACGATTTTTCTTTTTTCTCACTGAAAACACAATCACTAATTTAATCTCTCTTCACACGCAAATAAGCAAGATTACATCTATCGATCTATCTATATCTATCTATCTATGATATATCTATGTATCTCTATCTATCTATCTATCTATATCTATCTATCTATCTATCTGATATATCTATCTATCTATATCTATCTATCTATATCTATCTATCTATCTATCTATCTGATATATCTATCTATCTATCTATATCTATCTATCTATCTATGTATCTATGTATCTATCTATCTATCTGGGTGTGTGTGTGAAATAATTATACAAATACTGAATGGGGCAGATGCATAATACTTGAGTAGACAAACATATACTGAAACGGATAGATAGGTAGATGCTTGAATAGACATACGGATACCGAAACGGATAGAGAGGTAGATAATGAAAGGGATAGATAGATACATGAATAGACAAACGGATATCGAAACGGATAGATATGTAGATGTATGTGTAGACACAGAAAAAGAGAGAGATACGTAAATAGACAGACATTTGGGCAAATAGATGAATTACGGTATAATAAAGTCAGATTTAAGAACAGAGCCATATCTGCATTCTCCGATGCAGAATAGTAACGATTTGGCACCCGTGACGAAAGGATGTTATAGTATTGCCAGTGCCAGGCTCTCTGCAGTATGGATCTAAATGGTACTGTTTATCGATAATTCCTTATTGGCACTATTTTGATTTATAATGAGAGAGATTCCATCTCGTATATGAAAGTGACATTGGCGGAAAAAATAGTTACAAATATATTTTAAAGTTATTTCATTTATTTATAATTTGGTGCAGTGTTAGGACACGGACATAGAAATACAAAAAAGTTAAAATATATATATATAAAATATATATATATTGTGATACTACATTTGTTTGCCCATCACTCGACTGTTATGTATTAAAAAACAATATCAAAAACTATTTACGAATATATACGTATTGTTTTAATTTTATAACAATTTGTGTGTATATATCTCTATATATATGTACATACACAATGCATATCTTTGATATTTCGAACCGCAATAGTAATATGCATGCAAACACGTCTATAAATATTCGAGGCAAACATAATGTATATATATAAATATATTATCATATATAAATATATATTTATTTATTTATATATAGAAAATATAATATTGGTAATTTTTTTGACAATGTTTGCAACAAATTCTGATTTTTTTTTTTTTTTTTTTTTTTTTTAGGAATTGAATGAAGACACTGGATGGTAAGAATTTTATTGTTATTTAAGAAAAATGTAATACATATATATATATATATATATATATATATATATATATATATATATATAAATAAATAATATAAAGTGTACTCATGTGTTTTATATTTTGCAAAGGGCTATAAAATGTCCTTAAAGGAAAGGTAAAATTAGTCAAGACCCTTCTTCCATTCCAATGTAACTCTGAGTGCACGCAAAACTTACGAACGCAGTTTGAGTGCGGACCATCATCGGACATTCAATTAGGAAAAAAAACCATTATTTTTAACAGCATTAACAGTGAATTTTCGTACGGTATTAACATATACAGTTAACCTATAATATATATATATATATATATATATATATATATATATATATATATATATATATATATATATATATATTAGTTCTTTTCCAATGGGTGTGGTTTGGTTTTCACATTAGAATACCATTCTCCGTTTGCAAGGACGTGGAGGGATTATAAGTTACGAGAAGTAATATACATTGTCCTGCTGAATTAATAACAGCACCTCGGCGATAAGAGACCTGAAAGTCTTCTAACCTTGAAATAATGTCGGATGCCTTGAATGATCTGATTCCGGAGAAAGCGTGCGTGTGTATATATATATATAATATATATATATATAATATATATATATATATATATATATATATATATATATATGGTGTATCAAAATCTCCCCATGAAATTTAATGTATTATTATCTTAAAAAAAATTCAGCCCTTTGGTTCACCCTGTCATTATAATGTATGTATTTACTGTAAAATTCGTTACAGAAATTTACTGTATGAGATAACATTTACAGTCTTGAATTTAATTTTCATTGGCTATTCAAAGCAGACCAAATATAACTTGAATAGAAAGACAGATTATTATAATAACCGTATATTATAGCTTGGCTGTGTATTATACAGATTAAATTGAAGTTAAGAACTGTGTGTATTCGTTTATTCTGTGTAAGTCTCAGTATGTGTACGTCTCAGTATGTGTACGTTTGAAGGAGGCTTTTTCCCCGTATACATCCCTGAAAGGTAGTAATTTGCATTTCTTTAAAGGGTTTAAATTTATGAAGATTCTATTTTCTCCCTCTCTCATATATATATATATATTATGTATGTAAGTGCGCATAATGTCTGGCTTCTCTACAGAACCACGATATTTTCGCACTGTCGTGCTCAGTTCTGTACCAAAACATTCACTCGGTTTTAAAAATCTATTAAACTCAACCAAATCTAACTTAATCTTATTTAACCTAACCTAAGTTTAATTATATCCTTTTTTTCATGATAGAAAATAGCATTTATAAAGATAATTCACCGCGACACCGCAAAGGGCGAAATACGAACGTTCGTGTCGCGACGAGTTCTTGTGTATGCTCAAAGTCGTCGCGGCTCTGTAAAAAAACACACACACACACACACAGTAGTGAACAAAAGAAAGTTATATATAATATATATATATATATATATATATATATATATATATATATATATTTAATATTGCATGTTTGGATCGTTGAATTTAGGCCAGTCTCGTTTTTACTTGGAATTCCGCGTGGTCGATTTTCGCCTTCTCGAGAAAACGTTTCACTCTTACTAACGGTTTTCCAATCTCAAATACAGAAGCAAAATTTACCGAATGCCTCTTGTGTGTACACACACACACACACACACACACACACACACACACACACACACGCACACACACACACAGTATATATAAAATCTTAAAGCGTGCACCAACTGATCGTGCAAAGGAAATCTATAGCGGCCTAAAATGGTTTTTGGGAACGATATTTGCTTTGAAAGTGAAGTGAAAATGGATGAAATATTTTGAAAAGTTCTAAATATGTGGTGTCGCTAAATTTATACCATTTTAGGGTAAACGACGTGATAATATATAGGTGACCCTCGGTATACACGGGAGTTAGGGTCCTGAAAACGCCCGTGTAAACGGAAATCGTGCATACGGGGACTAATACCTTATGGGAAAAAATACAATCAATCCCTAGGGCCTAGACCAACTGACCCCTCCCTATGACCAACTATATTTCCTCATACATCACTAAAAACACGTACAAAAACACCAAAACATATACCATACATACATGTATATTATACAGGGTGTCCCAGAATTAACTATCTATTTCAATGAAATCGGACAAATTTTTTAAAAACACACTTTTATTTATGTTTATCATGTTTAATATGTGTTAAAAATGTATAAATTTCTAAATTTTTTTCATAATTTTATTTTCATAATTTTTCATTATCTGGTCCAATGAAAGACCGTCTGAAGTCATAGAATGGCAAAGAGACTCTCCAAAAGTTAACGTGTGGCTTGGAATGACCAAATCCAAAATTTATGGCCCATTCTTCTTTGCGGAAGCAACTGTAACAGGTACCGTCTACTTTGATATGCTTCAGCAGTTTCTCGAACCACAGCTTCTTGATGATGGCATTATTGATAATGTTGTGTTTCAACAAGATGGAGCACCATAAATTTTGGATTTGGTCATTCCAAGCCACACG
>JAJOZX010011447.1:0-85000 GCA_023014485.1 Bathynomus jamesi
AAAGAAATAAAATAAAATAATTACACATTAAAACTGATTATTCTTATAAAAATAATAAAACATCACGTTATACTTGTCTAAAAAACTACTGTAACTAAAACTGAATGAGGGCAGAATGAGTAACTATTTTAAGAGTGACTCAATCAGATTTATAATTTTAGTCAAAGTCTGTATGGAATTTGCCTCTCGAAGGAGGAAGTCAATCCTGTAAACTCGTATACAAGTTTTATTATTTTTATAGTCTGTCAGTTGGCACCATGATAATTAAATTCAATCACTTGCATAAACCTTAATATATTTTTTCTGTTTGAAGAATTATGATTTTACTCTCTGTTCGTAGTATACACTGTCTTCCCATTCTCGTAGAAAGGGAGAAGTGCCCTAAAAGGTTTATGATTACAGTCAGTTAATTCAGAAATACTGTCATAAAACCCTACAAATTAAATATAATTAAATGTAAACCCTAACGTACACTATTTTTTCCTTTCACCATACATGTTGCCTTATTTAAAAACTGCTGCTATCTTCTCTTTCTCTTTAGTGATTCTTTTCCTTAGTTGTCAACTTATTTAAAAGTGTTTCATTGAGATAGTGTTTTTTCAAAGTTCACATATGACCATGTATCGCGTGGATCCTATAATTCTTTTTTTAATTTTATTGTCAGTGATGTACAAAAACTAAAAATTCTTTAGTCAGATAAATTTTTTATTTATTTATCTAAAACCTAATTTTGACATTTACTTCTTTAACGCGGAGTTCACACTTTGAAGACTTTGAAATAGTGTATTTTAGTAGTATTTAACCATTTCAAATAATTTTATAGTTTCAGTCTGTTCGTATAATGTTTCATAATAATTTCAAGACACAAAAATATACTGAAATTACTGACTTTGTCACAGAGGCGTACCGAAGGGGGGGGAGGGCGACAGTCACAGAGGCGTACCGAAGGGGGGGAGGGCGACAGAGGCAGTCCCCCTTTGGGCTTTGTACCGGTGTCCATTGATGTGTTTATCTCTACAACTATGTACTAAAGTTTGTACATACAGTTACAGAGATTAGCAGGTTTTGTTTTAGTGTGTATATTTTATAGTAAGAATACATATTAAGTTATTATGAATTTATTCTATATGCATTAATATAAAATATTAATACCAGACCTGTCATCCCAGGCCAGTGTTGCCAGGTAAAAAATTGAAAACCCGCCAAATCATGCTTAAAAACCAGCCCCAAAACAGCCAAACCAAGCTTTCATACTATATATATATATATATATATGATGAATAAAACCACGAAGGAAAGGAAACACAGAATGGTGCTCAAGCGCTTTCGTCTAATGACATCCTCAGGAACACTCAGTGTTCCTGAGGATGTCATTAGACGAAAGCGCTTGAGCACCATTCTGTGTTTCCTTTCTTTCGTGGTTTTATTCATCATAAATATTTTTCACGTGTTACTTTCGTGAAATAATTTTCATATATATATATATATATATATATATATATGTGTGTGTGTGTGTGTGTGTGTGTGTGTGTGTGTGTGTGTGTGTGATAGCATTAACCTGCTTGGTATATTTTCACACACACACACACACACACACCTTTGTTTTAGTTGCTCACACGCTAAAAAATTTGCAAATTTTTTAGTTTACAGTATTTATATTTGTTGAATTTCAAACTTTCCGCTATCAATAAAAAAGACGTTATCTGAATTTTAAAACAGTAAAAAATTCACCGACCCGCGATTGTAGATTTTTACCAGCCAATTAGGCGAGAAAACCGCGGACTTGGCAACTGTGCCCCTGCATTGTATACTCCGACATTGTGAAGTGTTGGTGTTAATAACCCATTGGGTTGAGTCGGTAGGGGAAACCTTGGCGGTAAATCGTGCTGATAGGACGTGTTTCAATGATTTTGTTTCAGTGTTTGTGAATTAGCTGGATCCCTATTAGGCCTTTTCCTTTCCTTTTTTTTTTCGGGAAAGGGTCTGGCTTCTAGGCTTTGGCCAGGGCCAGGCCTAGCCTTCGGTTAGGTATTTCGGGTTAGTTCGGATAGCCTACCATCTTTCGATCGGCTCTTACGTATGTCTTCACAGGCAGCCCCATCTGAGGATGGGGGTGCTTCTGCCCTCCAGTCGTCTATTGTTTCTGCCGAAGTGCATGGCGATTCGGATGGCTTTCAGGCATTTCAGGCTAGAATTCACAGAAATCTCAGTGTCACATACCAGTTCCTTTCACCATTGTGCCTGTTTCAAACTCCTTTTCAGTGCTAGCTTCCCTGCCCTCTAGTTGTCCATAGCGCCTGGCCTCCCCTTGGGTGGACATGCTGATGGGCGTCCAGTTTTTGGTGATTGTGAGGTTCTTGGTTCTAAGTCCGGTTCTACGATAAAAGTTGCCCCTACGCTTCCTTTCAAGACTAAGCCCCTCCTGCTTCGTGACCAACATCATGAAATTCCTTCTTACGCTTCATATGTCTATATGACTGCTGTCTCTGATAATGTTCGGCTCACTAAGCTCAGTCCCTTTACCCTTAAGCCGGGTATTGAGGCCCTTTGTGGGGAGGTTAAGTCTGTCAAATATGTAGGAGTGGTAGTTTGTTACTGCAGACTGCTTCTCCATCCCAGCTGCGAACCTTTCTTAATGCAGCCTCCTTCTTGAACAACCAGTACAATATTAAGGTAGAATTGGCATCCAAGTTTGATAAGATACAAGGCATTATTCGTGCACCAGAATTGCTAGTTGATTCAGTTGAGGATATTTTGGAGGAACTAAAACTTGCGGTGTTTTGGATGCGAGACGATTTACACGAGGTAAGGACAGGATTCTTACGATGGCCTCGGTACTTACCTTTGGTGGGAAGGTTCTCCCAACTAAGATCTATTGTCGCTACCTCATTTATACTGTTGAGCATTTCTTTCCGAGACCTCTGCGTTGCTTTAAGTGTCAACGATTTGGTCATGGCCGAGATGTCTGTCAGAATGAGCCCCGCTGTGGGAGGTGTGGGGGTCTCACTCCTCTCCAGATTGTGAAGGTCCGGATGGTTGTGCAAACTGTCATGCTCCCCATCCCGCCTTCTCCTCGACTTGCCCAGTTTACCTGAAGGAGCAGGCTATAGTGCGATACAAATGTTTGAATAATGTCTCTTTCTCAGAGGCGAGACGCCATTGTTCAGTCTTGGATAGGTCATTTCCCAGGTAGCCAGGACAAACCCACCCCATCTCCCTTCAGCTCAGTCTTCTCCCCCAACTCCACCTGTCCAGCCTAGACCCAGGCCTTCGTCTTCACCGGCATGCCCTCCGGTTTCTTCTGCACCTCCTACAATTCCATCTCTCCATCCATTTACTGTCAGAGACACCTCTTCGTTTCCATATGGTTATTTGCCACCCTTACTCCCTCCTGGCCCGTCTCCCTCTTCCCAGTCTGCCTCTCAGCCTCCTCATTGTAAGAGCCTTCGGGCTGTCAGTGGTCTCACCAGTTCCCAGTATTGGCAGCTGGTGAAGGATGTTCGTGACCTTATGTCCAGGAATAAATCGTCTCAACATATTGTTAACAGACTTGCCTCTTATGCTAATACAAATAATCTTGTTCCGAATAAAAAACTTACTTCCGCCGAGGGGATGCGTCTCCTCTTCACCCCTTAATTTTCACGTTTGTACAGTGGAATGTCAAGAGCCTTCATGCACAACTACCCCAGTTGCAGAACTTAATTAGCACCTATTCTCCTGCCTTAATTGCCTTATAGGAAACTCGCCTATCCCAACCATTCTCCCCTTATTTCAAACACTACACATTCTATAGAAAAGATAGGAATGCCCATGGGGGTGGTGTTGCTTTACTGCTTCATGCCCTTCTTCTTGGCACTCCCCTCCAATTACATACCCTATTCGAAGCAGTTGCAGCACAGGTTCCGCTCTTTGGTAAAGCGACTACAGTCTGTTCTTTGTACATGCCCCCTTTCCGGCTTTTCTCTTACCTTACAGTTGCTTGATGATCTTGTACAGCAACTGCCAACTCCCATCATTCTTGTTGGAGCTCCTCCTTTTGCGACGAGAGAGGGGTCCTCCTTGCTGACTTCCTTTTGGACAACTCCTTATTTTTGTTTAATTTGCCCACCCCCACTTACCTCTCTGATGCTACAGGGACTTTCTCCTCCATTGATCTGACCATTTGTAGTCAAGAACTGGCCCACCAGTTCCAGTGGTCCGTATCTTCTGACCTTTGTGATAGTGACCATTTCCCTATCTTTCTGCAGGCTACATCCTCCCTTCCTCCCATTCAACGACGTTTCCGCTTCGATCTGAAAAAAGATGACTGGAGGCAAATTCCCATTTAGCCAACTTGCCTCCTCCCTCTCATGATGCCGATCTGGATTGTACAGCCATTTCTACCTCCATACTTACAGTCACAGTCGCCTCTGCCTCTGTTCCACTGAATAATCCTAAGTACAGGGTGTCCCATAAGTCCGGCATCATAGGAGAAATTAATATTTTTCTATTTCTACAAACCATAATTCATATTTTTCTTATGCTCGGGATGCCAATTTCCCGTCCACCATTCTGTTCAGTGACGAGGCTGTTTTTTATGGAAATGGTGAGGTAAATCGACAGAACACCCGCTACTGGTCTCAAAACAACCCTCACGTATACCTCTTCAAAGGAACAAGGTGCATCTCGGGTGATGGTATGGTGTGGCATTTGAAGAATCGCATCATAGGCCCCCTCTTTTTCGATGAACATGTCACTGGAGGCACCTACCTACGTATGATCAAGGAAGAAGCATTTCCCAGTGTCTTGAACGAAGGAGATTTCCCAACATGGTTCCAGCAAGACGGCGCTCCTGCACATTACAACACCCAAGTAAGGGAATACCTGTACCAACAATTCCCTGGTCATTGGATAGGACGTCGAGGGCCTGTGGAATGGCCAGCTAGAAGCCCGGATCTCACGCCACTAAATTTTTTACTCTGGGGCCACTTGAAAGGCTGGTATACGCAGAGAAAATTAGGAGTGTTGAACATTTGCGGCAGCGCATTATTGGGGCATGTAACACCATTACTCCTGACATCATTCACCGTGTGCTTGCTGACTGGGTATCACGTCTGAATTTGTGTATTGAAAACAATGGTGGACATATTGAGCACGTTCTGTAAATAAAAGCTTTTGTTTTGCCTTTTTTATTTTTTTCCTATGATGCCGGACTTATGGGACACCCTGTATAATGCAGCATGGTGGACTGCCGAATGTGAACCTGCTGTTTTGTCACGTAAGAGGGCCCTCCGTAGCTTTCGAAAGAATCCAATTCTACGTCTATTTATTAACAACAAACATGCTCAAGCACTTGCTCAGCGCACTGTAAAATTAGCAGAGAGAACCTCTTGGAGGAACTATGTTAACAACGTCTCCTTTGGTGCACCCTCATCTGCAGTCTGGAGAAAAATCCGGGCCTTTCAAGGTTCCTCCTCTATGCTGCCACGTAAGGTCTTGGTTAAAGATGGCATTCCATACTCTGACCCGGCAGTGGTCTGCAACATGCTCATCTTGCACTTTGCTACTGTCAACAGCATTCGAAACTACGCTGAACCCTTTGTTTATAGAATGGCCGAAGCTGAGCTCTCGCATATCTCTTTTCGCTCTGATAATGGGGAAGTTTATAACTCTCTTCACTCTGCCTGAGTTGTTCGACTCTCTGCATCATTTTGGCTCCTCCTCCCCTGGACAGGATGGTATCCATTATTCCTTTTTGCAACACCTGAGTTCTTCTGGTCAGCTTCAGCTTTTACGCTTCTATAACTCACTTTGGCTTACTGACTCCTTCCCTACTCAGTGGAAGTCAGCTCTGATTCTCCCCTTTCTCAAGCCTGGAAAGCTTCCAACTGATGTTCAGTTATACCGCCCTATTGCTCTCACCAGCTACTTGTGCAAAGTCTTTGAAAGGATGGTCAAGAGGAGACTTTTTCTTTACCTGGAGGATAGCTCTCTTTTAGATCTCCACCAGTGTGGTTCCCGCAGGGGCTTTTCTCCTTATGATGCACTTACCCGTTTGGAATATGGTGTACGGGAGACTGCCTTACGGAGTGAGTACCTTGTGGCTGTGTTTCTTGATATCTCCAAGGCATTTGACTCAATCTGGCATCATGGTCTTCTGCTTAAATTACACAATCTGGGACTGCGTGGCCATTTAGCTAACTTTATTGCCAACTTCTTGCTGCACAGACGTATATCAGTATATTCTGATAACCACTTCTCAGAGACTTTTGAGATTGAGACAGGGGTTCCTCAACGCAGTGTACTTAGCCCCACACTCTTTCCGATTGTGATGAACGACATCTTCGCTGCACCCCCTTCTGTCCATACTCCATGCATGCTGATGATTGTGCCTTTTGGGTACCTTCAGGTGACCTCCATGAGTCCTTAAAATATGCTCAGGACATGCTAGACCCTTTAATTGACTGGTCTCATGACGGGATTGAACTTTTCTGTTGCAAAAACGAAGTATATGGTCTTCACCAAACGCCCTATTCTTGACCATCGTCCACTACACTTAGCCTCCTTTCCCATTGCTCGAGTAACTGAATATAGATTTTTAGGGATGGTCTTCGATCAAGGTCTGACCTGGAAGTCCCACATTGACTCCATCAAAAATCGGTGTACCAAGCCTCTTTCTATCCTGGGATATCTCTCCAACACGACGTGGGGATCCTACAGGGATACCCTACTCCGGCTTACAAAGTTCTGGTTCGATCAAGAATTGACTATGGAAGTTTCTTATATTCCCCTGCTGCTTCTTGTCATCCCTTAAATTAGATAGGCTCCAGTATCGAGGCATTCGATTGCTGTGGGCGCACTGCGCTGCACCGGGTGGACCTCTTGGAAGCAGAGGCTCTTATCATGCCTTTACAATTTCGCCGTTTATTGTTGGGTCTTCGTTATCTTCTCCGCACCTTCAGCATAGCTCATCACCCTGTCCGCCGGTTGTACCTAGATTTTTACTTGTTCCAATTTTATCTGCAACGCCCCCATCTTTTGCCCTTCATTGCTGCTGTTCAAAGGATTTTCTGTGCTTTTAACATTTCTGCTCATGACCTATATTCCAGCGGGCAGTTCCCCCTCTATTTGATAATTCCATTCCCTTTCAATTATGACCTCCTTAAGTATTCAAAGTCTCGGGTAACCTCTGTTGTCATACAAAGTCATTTCTTTGCCCTCATAAAGTCCTTACCAGCTCCCAATTTATCTACACAGATGGTTCTAAACTTCTAGATGGACAAGCATCATCTGCCTTTGTCATTGTCACCACATCTTGGCAGCTGCCCTCTACCTGTGGCATTTTTACGGCAGAACTTTATGCCATTTTTCGAGCAGTTCAGTATATTTCTCGCAACTGCTGCATCATCACAACTTTGTTATCTGCTCTGATTCCTTCTCTGCTCTGCAAGTCCTGGAAAGAAACTTCTCCACATTTCCTCATCCACCGAATTTTACGGTTGCTACATTTGCTTCCTAACCATATCTTTATAATCTTCCTCTGGATTAGGGTGGCCATTTAAAAAGGAGGACACTGCGTATGTGGCCGTACGTTAACATATATATATATATGTTAACGTACGGCCACATACGCAGTGTCCTCCTTTTTGGAAATTTTGAAATGGCCACCCTAAGAACAGAGTGCTCAAAAGGCGGACTGTCCGCCTAAAGCCGGACGTCTGACCACCCTACTCTGGATACTGAGCCATGTGGGTATCCCAGGAAATGAGGCTGCTGCCAGGAATGCAGCGATCTTTGGTCTCGAGTACGGTTCAAACTGTCTTCTCATGAGGCACAGGCCCTCCTCCAGCCTCATGTCCAGAGTTGGTGGCAGGAGGTTTTGAATTCACTTCCTGCCCCTTATTCTACAGCAGCCCCTTCAATTCTCTCCATTGGCCATCACCTAATTTATCCCGACGAGAACAGGTGATCCTGGCTAGGCTCCGCCTTGGTACTTGTCGCCTTACGCACCAGCACTTCACCGATAGCCCTCCTGCTTTTAGTCACCTTTGTCATGCTTCACTTACCCTCTTCTATGTACTCCTTGAGTGTCCAGCATATAATGCTGCCCGTTTGCGTCTTCGGACTGTGTGCCGAGATCTCACTCTACCCTTTCAACTAAGTTCCATTCTCAGCCCATACTTTCTTCCTCATCCTGTACTCAGCTTTGTGATGGAGTCCCAATTGTACGCATTCATTTAATTTTATTTATTTATTTATTTCTTTTTTAAATTTTTTCACTTTCCCCGTATATGTAGCTACAGGACCTTTTCAAGCGCCACAGAGTCAGCCCTGTGGCTGAAGAGGTGATGGGTCTCTTACTCTCCTGTCCTTTTTCCTCCACTTATTATGCCCTGAACACTTGTGATTAACTCTTAACCTCGCAGCATATACTGTCTCCGTTCTGGTGCTAATAACCCATTGGGTTGGTGCACCATTAAACTTAATCAATCAATCAATCAATCAACCCATTGGGTTGGTGCACCGTTAAACTCAATCAATTAATCAATTGTGAAGTGAGCTGCCATCATGGATCTTCATCATTATTTCAAAAGAAAAAATGGTGTACACACACACACACACACCTTTGTTTTAGTTACTCACAAGCCCCCCGCCCTTGACCAAATCCTGGGTACGCCCTGTCTGTTAGCGTATTTACATTACTTTAAAGACCTTGTAGTCTATTCAAAGTGCGCCGAAGAATAAACCATCACATTTAAAATATTTTGAAGAATATGAGGCAGTTGTATTGAAGTTTCGTTGAAGAATGAACCATTGTATTTAAAATTATTTAAAGATTTCGCATCATGTTTTACTGAAGGCAGAGTTATATATGTATAGTCTTTGCAAAACCTAAATAAATATTAGATGTATTTGGAAAACCTTGAAGCAATGCTCTTATGTGAATATTCTGTTACGAAAAATGAAATTGGGGAATGAAGCCACAGTAAGTAATGGATTTATTAACAGCGCACTTCTAATAAATCCGTTACTTTAAAATGAGCTAGAAATTAATCTGTATTTAAATTTTTTTTGAAAAACCTGAAGATTAAACGAATGTATTGAAATAATTTACAAATCTTGGGTATTTTGAAGGATTATCTCAGCGAGCAAAGTTACGTTACCAAACGTCCATAAACGTTTGTAAGACGTTTATAAAACCATAAACGTATATAAGACTAGAGTGGATATCGCCTTATTTAAACGTCGAATTGATGGGTTATTCTTGCCGCCATCTTACTAGGGTCGAAAGAGCTGCAAAAATTGTTTCTCTGGGAAAAATTCTTTGAAGCAGATAGTTTTAAATATTTAAAACTAACTTGCATTTGTATTTAAGGTAAATATTCCGTTGAACTCAAACCGGCAATTAATAACCACAAGATATTTTTCTGATCAATTTTGAAGTGCCTTGAAAGAATCTGACATTCATTTCTTGCGCAAATGAGCAGTTTTTGTATTTGAAGAATTGCAAATTTAGAAACGAAAAGGAGGTTAAATTCCTTCAAAATACATCAAAATTAATCAGAAAAATATTTACTGGTGAGAGTACAACGTAACCTAACTCTCTAACCCTAATCTAACCGTAACCCTCTAACTTAATTTAATTTAACCTAACCAGACCTAACCTAACCACACCTAGGCAATAGGTGACTAACCTGAAAACCAAGCCTAATGTACCTTGGCCTAAGCTTCATAATTATTTATTGCTTTATAATCATTTGCACGATATATATAAAACAGTTTTGTACGTTATCTTTCGAAATGATTCGGAATATTATGTTGTCATATTAAGCCAAGGTGTTGTTTGAGTTCAGCAAAATATTAATCGTATTTAAGCGCAAATTTTAGCATTTTGTATGTCATATGCGTATGTTAATACATTAAAAATAAGAAAATCCGAATCTTTTCCTTTATAGCACCCCTAATTTCTCCTTTTCAGTTAGTAACAATTTTACACAAACAACAAAAAACGAACAAAAAATTAGTTTAGGTCAACTATACACCCTTGACGATTGGTCAGGTTAAATCGTGATATTTTCGTTAGTTTTAACGAAAATATCACGACTTAACCTAACCAATTGTCAAGTCCGTACAGTTGGGATGTATAAAGGAAAAGGTCCGAAAATCCAATTATTATATATCTTTACATAACAGTAAGTAATATATATATATATATATATTGTATCAAAAGTGCGTTCTGATGGGTATTTTGCGTTAATAATATTTTTTACTGAGAGTTCAGATAACTGACGATATAGGTGACTATAGAGATGAAGAAAAGGTGGAATTGTCAGTTATTCCATAAATGATCCCTGATTCGCTAACTTGGGAAAGCCATATCAGGATGTCGGTTTATGGAATAATTGACATGCTTCTTTCTGATTTCTACCAGCAACATGTTGCAAAATAGTTTCCACCTTTTCTTCATCTCTATAGTCACCTATATCATCAGTTATCTGAACTCTAAAAGAAAAATATTATTAACGCAAAATACCCATGAGAACAGACTTTTGATATATATATATATATATATATTGTAAGTAATTTCGAATTCCCACGTTTTCTAGAGAGTTAATTTTAGATTAGCAAGATTGAGTTTAAAGTGTGATAAATTTAAAAGCTTTTAAAAGTACTTTAATATGAAGAATGAACCAAATGAATTTATTCATCCCTCCAAACAACTGCCATTTATTAAATTTCACTGTTTTATACAGTTGTTTCGAGGGATGAATTAATTCATTTGGTTCATTCTTCATACTAAAGTTTTTTAAAGCTTTTAAATTTATCGCACTTTGAACTCAATCTTGCTAATCTAAAATTAACTCTCTAGAAAACGTGGGAATTCGAAATTACTTACTAAATATGTTCCTAGGTCAAACTTTATTAAAACAGTAATATTTTAACCTGAGCGGAATTAGTCTTAGAGAGTTTTAATTATACTTGTATAATTAATTTACTATGATATTTACCAAAACTTTTCGGGTGATTTATTTTTTAATTACATTTATTGTCAATTTATTTCTATATTTATTTTTTATCTTCGCGTAATAACTTCCATATTTATTGAATAAAATTTTCATTTAAATGTATTACTTTTATACCTTGTATTTCATAAATGAACCTGTGCAGTATAATTGGAGGTCAGGCACCCTCAGGAAGAGAAAAAGGGTGCGAAGCGAGTGGTTTGACCTCATTCAGGTCTGAAGGAATAAAACTCGCCTCCAGAGAACGAGATATTTGCTACTACTGCTACTGCTGTTACGTCTATCTAAAGACTTGAAAAGTTATTCAAAATTTTTAATCGTTTTTTTAACTTAATCCCAAATGAAATAATTCTTATACCCATAACTGATAATTGGGTACAGTCGAAAATAATGATAATAATCATAATTTTGGCGTTTGTTTAATTTCTTTCGTAACATCTAAGGTCATATGACGGAGGGGACCCGCAACTTATCGTAGAATCCGAACCACTATTCCACCAAGGGAGGAACGGAGAAGCACCTTCAGCCCTTAAAATCTGAAGTCTCAGCCAAGACTCGAACCCCTGGTCTTCAGATTAATGACCCAGCGTTCTACCACTAGGCTACCCTGTCAGGTACATAGAATTCAAAAATTTGAATCCGTATCCGAATCCAGCTACAAATCCGAATCTATTTCAGAAGCATCAAATCCGAATAAGAGTTCGAATCCACACCAGATATACCCTCATATTTTGATTCGTAACAATACAAACGCATCGGTCATATAAAGAATTTTAATTTATCTATTTCACACCTATTGATTGATTAATCGATCGACCAATGTACTAGGGGCACTCAATATATTTTGCCCCACCATTTTTTCTTAGCTAAATAATAGGCCATGGGGCTGAAGTGTCTTTTGGGCCGTAAGTTTGAACTTTCTGCGCTTCACATAACCGGATTTTTTCCAGTTTGAACCTCCCCTCCTTGTATAAAACCGCTTTTAAACGCCCTTGTATAAAACCGATGATTAACGCAGTTTCAAAAATGGCGTCTGACAGTGATGTGCGTCGTAAACAGAGAGCCGTTATCGAGTTCTTAACCGCAGAGAAGGAAACAGTTGGAAATATTCACAAACGTCTCAAAACGTTTACGGAGATACTGTTGTTGATCGAAGCACAGTTGGACGCTGGTCTAAATGTGCGAGGTCATCGGAGAGAGGGAGAGCCAGCCTCGATGATGAGCCACGCAACGTGCCCGGCATCGGCTGTGCCGATCAAATCGGCGCGTCACATACAAGGAGCTAGGAATTAGTGAAGGAAGTGTGAATACGATAATTCAGCAACTGGGATACTCAAAAGTGTGTTCACGGTTTGTTCCTCGCGAACTGACTGAAGATCACAAAGCCCAAAGAAAAGGAATTGCTTCCGAGGACAGAAGGGGATGACTCCCTTTCACGAATTGTGACTGGGGATGAGACTTGGGTACACCACTTTGCGTGATGCCACTCCATGGATTGGCGTTTTGTTTCAGGTTCAGACTCCCCACGCAAGAAAAAGTTCAAAATGGCCCCCTCTGCAGGAAAGGTTATGGCCACCATCTTCTGGGACATGAAAGGGGTGATTCTGGTGGACATTATGAAGAAAGGACAGGCAATCAACTCGGAGGCATATATTGCTAAAGCGAGTTCGACCGGAGAGAAAACTGGAACACGTCCTCCTTTTGCACGATAACGCAAACCACACAACAGTTTGCAAACAAGAGAGGCCATCACAAAAATGCGCTTGACTGTTACCCCACCCTCCATACAGCTCGGATCTGGCACCATCAGACTTCCATTTGTTTGGGCCAATGAAGGATGCTATTCGTGGAAGAAAGTTTCAGGGTGACGATGAGGTTGTTGAAGAGGTTAAGAGGTGGCTCCAGCGGAACCCAGCGAACTTTTACCAGCAAGGAATAAAGGAGGTTGCCTTGGGTACGAAACTTCATTTTCCATGGTGTTATGGTTGATGATCAGCCCTACGATTACGCTTGGAGTCAGTTTATGTTATAAGGCAACAACAAAGTTATGATCTGGTAGAGTCGCACTGTATTCCATGCGCATGGCGACAGTTCATTGCTCGTTTGCTGCAGGAAGGCCGAGAGGAACTTTTGCTTTGTCGTCCTGGCTCAGGTAGGCAACATCGTGAGAATCCAGGACACTGGTGAGTTGCTGGCAATATTCCACTGACACTTTCGCAAATCACGTATCTATTGGCTTAAGAAGTGAAAGAAGTGATGCGAAATAAATAAAAGAATGTTAAAATAAAATTCTAGATAGGATTTTAGCGAGACATCTCCCCACCTTTTATAAGGCAATATAAGATTTTCTCCGGACACCCCGACCGTCCCCAAAGACCTTATATAATTTGTGAACGACCCCATATCCGTAATGAATCAACAGGGTCATTTGCCTGGACGTTGATATTAAGTCTTGGTTATGGGTCCGTGGTCTTCGGTTTCTTGTCTTCACAATATTTCGAGACTAAATTTCGTGGTAAAACGAGGTCTAACTTATTTCATCTCGCGAGTTCATCTACATTTAAATGAAAACAGTCATGGGATACCTTCAGCATCATTTGTTTATATTTCACACACAACTTTACCAAAGATAGTCATCTACGAGTACAGTTAACGGTCCATCAGTTACGAGGCACATACAGATCTCCATCTAATTTTGCGTCCTGTATAGTGTACACTCCCACTGTCTTGAGAGTTTGACCTTTCGATTACAATTCTGTATATATTGCCATATCATCCAGTCCAAGTCCTATAACTTGAAACTTCATGTTGTGGTCATTTCAAAAGGAATGTTAGTTCTAAAGTTCAAAAATTATTTTGTTCTTTCAGTCTTTAAAGATTTCAGATCGAGAAAATGTTAAAAAAACCTTTTATTTTGCCATTTTAAACAAAATGTAAATAATAAAAATTGGTTATAACAAACTGAAATGATTTTCATTCAAAGTTTTAATAAAAGGATGAAGTAAATCCCGAATGTAGTTGTATATTTTATTGCTAAATTAAAAGATTAAAGAAACATTAACAAAATTTCCCAAGCTCTTTCATTCTTGCTAAACTGACTGTCTGGATAATGAAAAGTGATCCAGATCAAAATGTGAATAATTAAAAATAAGACTATTTAACATTAACATGTTTATAACAATTACGTCCTAGTTAATACAACCACGCGAAAGACTCAAAAATTTTTCAGACAAACCTCCAATCCTATCATGAGGATGGGTGAATTTCCATACTGAATGGAATAACTAGTAGCAATCATTCAACGTTTGATCGCTCAGTTTTCCACTTCAGTTAAATGGTTTGACGTAACATTACCACGCTTTTAACGTCTTCACACACTAAACGAGAGTGAATCCACTTAAACAACATTCGCCCACTTAACAAGGCAAAAATATAAACAATGAAACCCGCAATGAGTAATAAAAGTTTTGAAAGCCAAGGAAAGATGGTGGGTCCGGCTTTCAATTAAGAAGTGGCCGAATGTTTACGCCTAAAGCTAGTTTTTGTATTTTTTTGTCACTAATAAAATAATTTGTTTCATTAGCGGGTCTCACACATTTCACTTTTCCCAAATGCGGACCCTTTTAAGTCAAAAAACGGAAGGACGCAAAATATTAATTTTTGAAACTCTTCTCACCCAAGTCGAGAAATGTTTACATCTAATTACGTGAAATTCACCAGATGAAATTGTAGGTAACTTCTAATCAAATACATCTTCCGTCTATTTCCAATCTGAATATTTTCCTCGAAATGTAAAATTCAAAAGGCTTACACGCAAACAACAATATAAACTCGATTCGAATTATCATCTCAAAGGTAATGATCGAGTCTTGCATTTCCTTTTTCCGAATTAAAACTATTAATCTTAATATAAACTGCCAAATTTTATCATTTACAAACTTAACGCTGGGCTTAAAATTAAAAACACTTCGTAAACTTAGAATGTGTTTTAGAACCTATAATTTTAAAAGTTTGTACTCTCTTACATAAATAGTTACATAAATATCTTCTAATTGTGTTTCTATCGCATACGTGAAGTACTCTTTTCAATTACGTACTATATCATTCTTACCCATTTTTCCAAATTCATTATCATTTTTAATTAATAAAAGTATCAAAAGAAAAATTATTTTATTTCTTTATTATTATATATATACACAGTATATTCAAAGGTAACTTTAAAGAAGCTCATTTCCCCACGACGCGGGGTTGAGTGCGCCCCGAGGGTCATCTGAGCGAGAGCAGACAGTAAACGGCCAACACAACTCCATCCGACGCCAGCGGCCGGGAGCGAACCAGCGCCACACCGCTCGGAGTCCGCCACCGTAACCACAGAGCTACCGGGTGCCCATACATACTGTATATATCATCATGAATTTATACCTCTTAAAGACTAAACTTAATATAAACGTTCGTATAAGAATCTGGAAAAAAAAAAAAAAAAAAATTATATATATAATATATATACTGTATTTATATATACAGTACGTCACACTGAATTCCTAATTTACGCACATATTCTTGTGAAGTTATTATTCATTAACATTAATAAACCAGAGTCTATGCGTTGAATGGTCTGTTCAATCAGTCAAAAACTAAGTGATTAAGGTGAGAGAGAGGTTTTAACTGAATAAATGGGGCCTACCATTTCCTGGAACTGAGAAGCGATTGACGTATGTTGTCGAAACGTTAAAATTAACTTCACTTAACCTAACAAATCTTATTGGATTTAGTTGTGACAACTCGACGATCTAATCTTTTAATCATGTTTCAACAAGAATTTTGTCCAACGATTAAACTGGACGGTAACTCGCATAAGGGTCAAAACCAGGTTAGTGCAAATCTCAAATTTCTTTCATTACCTCACAAAAATGTACTTCTCAAATTCATTCACTCGCTCACGATATTATCATCATACGAAAAAACTTATATATATATATATATATACATATATATACACACCTTATGAACCTTATGTTGTTTCGTGCATTGGTCTCTTCACACGGAGGTCAAGCTGGTGGCCCCGCCTCTAGTGTGTGTGTGTGTGTGTGTGTGTGTGTGTGTGTGTGTATATATATATATATATATATATATATATATATATATATATTATAAAAAAAATTCAAGTGTTAAGTGAACAGACCATTTCACAGACACTATGATTATCGCCTAATGTTTACACATACAAATCTATATTATAAACGTCTTTCATGTTAAAAAAAACTTGACAAATTTTATCATCTTTAAAAATGACCACCATAAAATAAGTGAAAGGCAAGATTTGGATGCCTATTGTATCGGATATTTAAAGGGCAACCTTTGGGCGGCGGAGGGAGTGTATGATAACTGATGAGATAAATTGATCCAAACGGTGACTCCTCACAAAAATACGAGAACAAATACAGTTTGAAGAATGTAAATGTTCAAATTTGGCTTAACGATTTACTGTGTTCTGTCAAACGGGTAAAAACAACGAAAAATGAACAGAATGAAAAGTATTCGATAATATGATTTACGACCGAGGTTGTTGAAACTAAATCAGACATCACAATTCACGAGTAAATGAAGGCGGAATTGTAAGCCTGGTCGAGTTGGCTATTCGCTTTGAAATTATGAATTCATGACCAGTTATTTTGCTATAATATTTGGTTTTAATCCTACCAAAAATATATTGGTTTTACACGTTCACCGCCTCTTCAAAACACGACAAATTTTTTACGTTTATTCATTTTGCCGACAATAAGTATCCTTGACACTCGCGCAGACGGGAAAGCGATATTTCCAAAAAAACATTAATTAAGTTACATTGCGCTTGGTTCGTAAAGTTAGATTAAAAAAAATATACTAAAGTTGGTCTCTAAAAGTGTGAACAATGTTCTTTTTTCAGCAACGAGTACAACTCCAGACATTTGAAAGCAATAACATCAACGTATCAGTATTGGGCTTTTGTCGAAAAGCAATTGTCCTTTATCTGACGAAAACACATCGGAGGATCAGAGTTCGAACTAATCCGTAAAAACTATGTTAGATAAACGTTACACCATGCTTTTAATATGAAAATATTCTTTAAAATAAAGACCGACTTTAATTGAAAATAAGTAACTAAAATACACAAACACTGAAAATAACTGCCATTTCTATATATTTTCTTCTATTTTAATAATCAATGTTGTATAAAACAAATATATATACATACACACCAGTGGCGGCTTTACAGAGGAGGCATGGGAGGCTGTGCCTCCTCGGTTTCAACAGGCTATAAATATTTTTTTCCTAAATTGCAAAATTTAAAAATTTTAATATAATCTAAGTTAAAAATTTTAATTAGCAATGGAATCACCCTCCCCCTTCGAATATAGTTGTTAAAAGTTTAATTTTCAATAGAATCACCCTCCCCCCTTGAATATAACTAACCTTTAGCTATAATGGTCAAATTCAGCATGAGAAATCGAAAGGAAGAAGTATGCAGGAAAACCTCCCTTCAACTTCTTGGTTGTCATGGCAACGTACCGATGCCACGCTTTTATTCTGCCCTGTCAAAAGGCATGAATTCGTGAAATGGAGGCCCAAAATCACAAATCCTCCGCGAGCTTTATTATGGCCAGCCAGTGGGCAGAGTTAAATGGCTATTGCCTAGCAACCAGATCTTCGGAGTCAAAATTATTGCTAAATACCACGTGAAATTGAATTTTTATTTAGTTATCATATTTTGTTTACACAAACCTGTTACGTTGTCATTCAACTCTTTATAAGTGAATTTAGTGTTATTTATATGTGATTTAGTGTACCCAACGTAAGTATGTCAGTGTTAACTTGTTATTTGTACGTTTCTGAAGGCAATATATCAGAGTTTATATTCTTTGTGTGAACTTAACCCTTCCCTATTGGACATTTTTGTTAGAAGAAGCGAAGAAAATAAAAGATACATTTTAAATAAAGATAGATCAACTCCAAACATATCTTGTATTCAAATAAATAAGAGCAAAAACAGCAGTCTCAAATCTAATTGGTATGACATATATAAGTGGCTGTGTGGAAGTTTGCAAAAAAACAGTTTGTTTTGCTGGTCTTGTCATTTAGTTGGTGTGAAAAAAAAATGTATGGAGTGACGAAGGGTTTCGTGATTGGAAGAACTTGGCAAGGAGCTTGGAGACACATTCCACTTCGAAAGAGCACATTCAAAATGATATTTGTGTTAAACAGTTATCTGAACAGGCGTTCAGTATTTTTGAACAGCTAAATGAACACGCGAAGAGATCGAAAAAATGAGTACAATGCAAAAGTAGCAAAGAACAGAGAAGTCTTCAAGCGATTGATTGATTTAACTTGTCTCCTCTGTAAACAAGAATTGCCTTTCCGTGGGCATGACGAATCGAAGAGCTCTTACAATCAAGGAAATCTTCAATGTAATGCTCAATCATAATGAAGAAGTGAAATCCCATTGGGAAAAAATGGGGGCCTTTACTGGCTTGTCAAAAACAATACAAAATGACATTATTGATTGTATTGCAGGAAAACTGAAAGATGCTATACAAAATACTACAAAAAGTGCGCCATTTTTTTTCAATTCAAGTAGATGAAACAACTGACAAGAATGAAAAAGCTCAATCTTCAATCATTTGCCGTTGTGTTGATAGAAATGGACAATGAGAGCTTGGAGTTCTTTGAGCGGGTGGTGATGGGCGTAGCGGACTGTATTCCAGTGGCGGCTCGTGGTCTGAGAGGGTGGGGAGGCCCACCAATAATTATTGCTATGTTTTATTACATAGTGCGAGGAGTTATATAGAGCATATACGGCATGCCCATAAATAAATTACTTAAATTAAGATGGCTTAATCTGTACAAAGTTAATAATAATATAAATACTACCGCTAAGTTACTAACCGTTATTATAAATTAACTAAACAACATGGAGTAAAGTTATTAAAATATCAGAAATAAAACGAAAAATCATCAATTGGTTTTACTTACTTCTTCTACTTGAAAAGAAGATCAATTCTCCTTTCTTTTCCAGCAGCAAACCTATTTATGATATTTTCATACCAGCAAGGTTGATTCGATAGCTTCCCTAGTAATTCCTTTTCTATGGAAATTAATGCCAAGCTTGAAAGTCGCTCCTGCCCCATAGTATTTCTTAAGCATGTCTTAATGCGGTTTAGACAAGAAAAACTTCTTTCAACAGATGCAGTAATGGCTGGGATGGTTGCAATGAGAATGAAAAGTCTATAAGCTTGGGGTAGTGTATCGCACAAGTCATTTTCCACAATGTTATTCTATATAGTTTCAATATCAGTGTTATGAAAAAGATGTTTGTTTTCTTCTGCATAAACAGCCACTTAGCTCATTTTGTAGAAACTGTTTGTCAAAAGTTTGCATAGGTGGCTACAAGGCCGTACACAAGGGGAGGGGGGGTTCAAACCCTCCCATTGAGAATAAATTTACATTAGACCTTACATTACATAGAATTTGCATTGCACACACACACACACACACACATATATATATATATATATATATATATATATATACACATATACACAAATCAGTAAAGAAGAGTGGAGGGGGGGAGTATTGATGTGGAGGAGGAGACTGACGGAAGCAAATGTCAACAGGTCATCGGATGAGGAAGATGTTAAGAAGTGGAGAAAGAGGTTGATGGCCCAAGACAAAGACATGTTCAATGTGTTGCAAACACTGCAGACATGCCATGCTGAAATATTCCCGAGAGTACATACACTTTTGAGGGTGCTAGCTGTACTCCCAGTAACGATCGCAAGCGCCGAACGATCTTTCTCTACACTTAGGAGAATAAAAACGTATCTCCGGAACAGCATGTCCGAGAATCGTTTGAATGGTCTCGCTGCTCTTAACATTCATCGGGACCTCAGCATCAGTGTTGATGAAATCCTAGATGATTTCATGAAATCTACTCGACGTTTGCAATAGCTGTAAAATGCAAAATAAAATAGCTTTTTATTAAATCTATTTTTTAAGACTTCCTGAAATTTTCCAGATTTGCGTTTTATTTTACAATAATGATTAGAATAACGTTAACTCACTAAAATATATGTCACCATATGATCACAAGTATTAAACAATTACATTGTTATCTTAAGCGAATGAAACCCGATCATAAAGAAATTTTCGATTTCTGAACCCCTCCCCCATGCAGAAATCCTGCGTACGGCCCTGGGTAGCTATCAAGGAATTTAAGGCATCTTCCGGGAATTTTGGAGGGAAATTTGCAAATTGGGTTGAGTTGGATAGCTGCAGAAACTTTAAGGATGCCATGTTCGAGAATCTTGTCCTTATTTGAGTAGTAATATTATCAATGATCTCATAAAAATTCTTTCGATAATGGCAAGATGTTGAATTGTTGGTTTCAAGTCTATTTCTCGAAGCACAAGGAGAATGTCCAGTTGCTGTTTGTGTTTTCTCAATATACTTTTGAAATGTTTCCTCATTTCGCATATCTTGTATGGCTGTTTGGCAAATAGATATATGATCCATGCACATTTGAATATCTATTGATTTTTTTTTGGAGAATATTAGAAACACTTCAGTTTTCAAAAAGATGTCTTGGAAGACCAGAAGATAAAAAACAAAGTTAAATTCACAGAGCTTATTTTTGTAGGCTTCTGCTTGACGTATTGTTTTACCTGTAATATCATCGGTATTCATGAGTTCCTGAAAAACCTCAATTAACTTAACCTTTTCAGTGGAAATTGCCGTGACAATTTTTGCATTGGAATTCCATCTTACTTCACTGTTGGTTGGTATTCGTTTTCCCACGATTCAGTCAAGGACGGCTGTTCTCTTTGTCGATTTGTGAAAGAAGGCAGGAATTCCTTGTAAAGTGCCAAAGAAAATATTAACAGCTAATATGTTACGGCAGCTGTGCTGCAATACTAGATTTAAACGATGCGCCAAACAATGAGTAAAAAGAGCTTGAGGAGCATAGCTGCGAATTTTTGCTTGAAGCCCACTCAATTCAGATGACATAACACTGGCTCCGTCAAATGTCTGCGCTATAAGTTTATTTTGAAAATCAAATGGCTGTAATATTTACACAAGCTGCTGACAAATGCCTGCTGCACTTTTCTCTTGTCCAACATCATAAAAACCTGGAAAATGTTCTTTTATATGTCCATTTCTATCAACACAACGGCAAATGATTGAACATGAGCTTTTTCATTCTTGTCAGTTGTTTCATTTACTTGAATTGAAAAAAATGGCGCACTTTTTCTGGTATTTTGTATAGCATCTTTCAGTTTTCCCGCAATACAATCAATAATGTCATTTTGTATTGTTTTTAACAAGCCAGTAAAGGCCCCCATTTTTTCCCAATGGGATTTCACTTCTTCATTATGATTGAGCATTACATTGAAGATTTCCTTAAAATTTCCTTGATTGTAAGAGCTCTTCGATTTTTCATGAATTCATACCTTTTGACAGGGCAGAATATAAGCGTGGCATCAGTACGTTGCCATGACAACCAAGAAGCTGAAGGGAGGCTTTCCTGAATACTACTTCCTTTCGATTTCTCATGCTGAATTTGACCATTATAGCTAAAGGTTACAGTTATATTCAAGGGGGAGGGTGATTCTATTGAAAATTAAACTTTTAACAACTATATTCGAAGGGGGAGGGTGAATCCATTGCTAATTAAAATTTTTAACTTAAATTATATTAAAATTTTTAAATTTTGCAATTTAGGAAAAAATATTTATAGCCTGTTGAAACCGAGAGGCACAGCCTCCCATGCCTCCCCTGTAAAGCCGCCACTGCCGTATTCCTCGATCTTCCGGTAACCCGCGGACGCGTAGCGTCCCGTGGTGGACTCCAGCATGTCACCAGGCGGTGTGTGAGAGGAGGGGCAACGCGCCGCTTCCACCGCACAGACCACTTGATTGAGTTGCGGCGGGCGAAGGCTTTCGCCCGCCGGACTCTCAAGTTGGCCCGTCGGGCCTCTTGGCGTGCTTTTGTGTCTGGCATTTCCTCCGTCTACCCCTTCTGCTGCTGTGTGGCGGAAGGTACGTAGTATCGAGGAGAAGCCGGTCCCTGCTCGTCGTCCTGTCCTTCGGGACGGGGACGGCTTCCTTTCGGATCCTACTGCTGTGGCCGATCGGCTGGCCGGGGCTTTTGCTGCGGTTTCCCTTTCGCCTTCAGCTGCGGATCGTCCGTTGTCGGATATTACGTTCCCGCCACCTGGGAACGAGCCCTATAACCGTCTCTTTACGATGCGGGAACTTCGGGCTGCCCTGGCAACCTATCGTTCTTCCGCCCCTGGCCCTGATGACTTTTCTTATGACTTTATCCGGAATCTGCACCCGATGGCCCTACATTTCTTGCTGGATCTTTTCAACCGGATGTGGGTTGAGGGGTCGTTCCCTTCCCGTTGGAAGGCGATTGTGGTCCCGATACCTAAGCCGGGGAAGGATCCGGCGGAGGTGGCGGGCTATCGGCCTATTGCCTTGAGCTGCTTATGCAAGCTCCTTGAAAAAATGGTGACCGTCCGACTTTCATTTACACGAGTCGCTTGGGTTATACCCCCCGACCCAGTATGGCTTTCGTCGGTTTCGGGGTACTCTGGACCCCCTTCTCCTCCTTGGTCATGATGTACAGGAGGCCTTTTCCCGCCGTCTTTATCGACGTTCAAAAGACCGATGACACGACCCGTCGGGCAGTTGTCATGGGCCGTTTGAAGTCTCTTGGTTTCGTGGGCCTTTTGTCCACGTTTATTCAAAACTTCCTCTGCCGTCGCACTTTCCGCGTCCGTAATGGGGTGGCCCTATCTGACCTGTATGTTCAGGAGGAGGGGGTGCCTGAAGGGTGTGTGTATTCAGCGTCTCCTGCTTCAATCTGGTCATGTCTGCGCTACCGGGGGCCCTCCCACCCTCGGTGCGTTGTTCCGTCTACGCCGATGATCTGGCTGTCTATGCCATGGGGTCGAGCTCCCCCCTCGTGAAGAGGCAAGTCCAACTCGCGGTCAATCGGGTTGAACGTTGGGCGTCGTCGGTGGGTCTTACGCTGTTTTCCCGGAAGACTTCGTGTGTGGCCTTCCTGCCGTCGAGGAGACGGGGCTCCGGCGCCGTCCCGGCCTTTAATTTTACACTCGGGGGTGCCTCTGGCCCTCGTTCAATCAGTACGTTTTCTGGGTATGGTCTTCGATAACCGTTTGAGCTAGGTCCCCCACCTTTGCAGGCTGCGCGAGACTGCAAGACGTATCCTGGATTTACTGGGACATTTGTCTCACACTACATGGGGCGCGGATAGGCGGACACTCCTCCGTTTGTACGTGTCCCTGTACAATCAAAATTAGACTATGGGAGTGTGGTGTATGGCTCCGCCTCCCGTACGGCCCTTCGGATACTGGACCCTGTCCTCTAGAGCAGTGTTTCCCAACCGGGGGCCATGGCACATTTGAAGGGGGCCACAGGAAAATGTTAAGATTTAGAGGGGCCACAGACTCCATGAAGGGGGCCACAGGACTCAACCTATTGAAGCCTAAATTATAGTTAGGCCAATAGATAATTTTAATTTATGTAGTTGAATTACATTTTAAAAAATTATTAATACATATATTTTCCTTTTTTTTAGATATTTTATAATAGAATTTGAATTTATCTGTAAACAAATATTTTGCATCTTACAAGCTTATTGTGCGGCGCACTCCATTGTGCGCTTGATCGTTATGCGCCTGGCAGCGTTGTTGACTTGATAAAAATACTTCAGGTTGAAATCCTTACAGTCTGTTTACCACGTGGATCGTCGCTGTAGTGTGTAAGTAGCTCTTATTTGTTTACCCTAATATTGCGAAGTTGTAGTAATTTTACTAGTTTTTTAATTTATAATAGATTGCTATAAGTACAGTATTTCTTTTGATTACATTTTTTTATAATTAATACATAATATAAGTAAATAACTGCAAATTTTTGTTAGCCACTGTTTAGTTTTTGTTATGTTTATAGTCCTATGTGACAAATAATATTGTACCTGAATACAAATAGTTGTTTTAATATCCTTTATATATATTTGTTTTTGTAAAATAGTTAATCTGCATATTACCTACTGAAAATAATGCTTATGGGGGCCACAGGAAAAAATAAGGTTCCTAAGGGTGCCATAAGCCAAAACCGGTTGGGAACCACTGCTCTAGAGTCTAGAGGACTGCGCATATCATCAGGCGCCTTCCGCTCCTCTCCGGTTGATAGCCTGCAGGTTGAGTGCGACATCCCTCCCTTGGAGGATCGGAGGTCGTTCCTCATTGCCAAGCACTATCTCCGGATCCTCCGTCTTCCCAACTCTCCTCTGTTCCAGGTGGTGGAGAGGACTTTCTGCCGGGATGGGGGTTGGTATTTCACCGACACGGTGACCTCCCTCCTCGATGGTATGGGCACTCTTCCTCCATCCGTCATACCGGTCTCTTTCGAGGGTGTTGCACCTTGGGAGAGCACGCCTGTTACATACTGTAGGGCGTTGCGCCCAGTACGCAGGGCCGATTTTGACTCTGCCTTGCTTCGGTCTCTATTCCTCCACCATACAGCTTGTCACTGCATGTGTTGCTGTCTTCACAGATGGCTCGAGGTCGGCGGGGGGCGTTGGGGCTGCGGCTGTTCCCCAGTCGTCTGCCCTTGCTCCCTGATGTACCCGCCTCCCTGATGAGGCTTCCGTTTTTACGGCGGAGCTCTATGCCATTTTGAGCGCTCTGGAGGTGGTGCGGGAGCATCCGGATGGGTCGTTTGTTATCTATTCGGATTCCCGCAGTGCCCTGGATGGCTTGGAGTGTTCCGACCCCGTTCACCCACTGGTTCGACGTATCCAGTTACTGTGCCATATCCTTGTCACTTCTTGTGGCAAGGTGGTGGTAATTTGCTGGGTCCCTGCACATGTTAACGTAGCTGGAAATGAGGCTGCCGATCAAGCTGCCCGTTCCGCGTGCCGACTACAGGTTTCACCAGTGTTCCTCCCCTTTTCAGATTATATCCCTGGTTTTCGTAGTTTTTGCGCTCCCGGTGGCAGAGTCGCTGGGATGGCGCTACAAATAAACTCTGCAAGATTAAACCCAAACTGGGATGTTGGGCCTCTTCCTTCCATCGGTCGCGCCATAAGGTGGACGGCTCTGGCCCACCTCCGTATTGGTCACACCCACCTGACCCATGGCTATTTGATGGCCGGGGATCGGGTGCCCCAATGTCCCAATTGTACCGTTCCACTTACAGTTGCCCACTTCCTGGTGTAGTGTCGGCTTTACTCTGCGCAGAGTATTTTCCCTTTTTGGTGAGCGTCGGGCCTTATGATAGGCTTGGCGCTATTCTATCTGAAGGTCCCGACTTTTCGGTGACCGGGTTGTTCTCCTTTCTCTCCCGTTCCCGACTTCTTTACCGGCTGTGATTTCGCTATGATCTTTCTATATCTGTTCCCCCCCCCCTTTTTTTCCCCGTCTATTATTCATTTCCGCTAGCTGTTTCATAGTTTTCGTTTTAGGTTCGCTCTGCTATCCACCTTTCTGTTGGTGGCCATGAGCGATCATACTTTGAAAAAAAAAAAAATTATATATATATATATATATATATATATATATATAGTCACTTCTGAGCGCGGCAATTTTAGAACCTTCACCCCAGGGTCAGAGCTGGCACTTCACGGAAGCGGTCCGCTCTTTCCAACATGCCCCCTCCCTCAGTCAACCCTATCTTGTATCTCGTATCATATCCATCCTCCCTGACTCCTCACCCCTATCAAGTTTTGCAGAGACTTATGTGCCCTGCCGAAAGCTACTACGACCGCTTCGGTATATAAATCGCTTTTCCAGGAACACTGTTCCCATCTATACGGATGGTTCCCGAGGCTGCATCAGCGGTGATGGCGACCCAACCGTTCTCTAGAACCGTTCCCTTTCCGTGAAGCGCGCGCATATATATATAATATATATATATATATATATATATATATATATATATATATAATATATAGACAATAAAACCCACACTAATAGACGGAGTTTATTTCCACAAAAGTTTCGATGGCCACTGGCATTCTCTTCGGGTGGATACAGAAAAACGAATGAACAAAAGTGAATAGGGAAACAATCCAGGGAAGGTAAAGCACATTCTAGAAGGCCAAAGACCATTAAAAAATTCACACTAGGTTAGATCCCGTTCACCCGACACCGGAAGGGATTTTTAAATTATTTTCTTGTTCTATACATACAGATTCTATTATTTTTCTTTTGACATAATTATTACATTTATAAAGTAACTTACTTGATTCCCAATCTATGGCATGATTATTTTGGCTGGCGTGACAAAAAATTGCATTATTAGTGTTACAACATCTGAAGGCATATTTATGTTCTTTAATACGTTTCAATATTTCTTCCAGTTTCTCCTACATATATCACAATTTTTACAGGGAATGCTGTAGACACCAACTTTCTCCTGTTTTGCAAAGTTATTCATAACTAGGCTGACCATACGTACTGTTTGTTTTATATTTCCTGGCCGTCCCGTCGTTTTAATAAAAATGTCAATTTTGTCCCGGTTTATGTACTTACTTTTTCATGAATACAGAATATTACATAACCCCGTCCCGTTTTTGTCTCAAGGAAATATGGTCAGCCTATTCATAACCAATTTACTTTTTATAGTAGAGAGAATATTTGAACGCCAAATCAAACATTTGGAACATTTTTAAGAATTTAAAATATCCTGAGTGGTTTATCAGAAAGGCGCATTTTAAAGCCAGGAAATCTTTGTATGCCCCTCGGGAACCTTTAGTTAACCAAAACAATATTTGAGTTTGCCTTACATTTCCGGCTTAGAAAGTGTAAAACCTTTAATGAAAGATTTTAGGTTTGATTTGGCATTCAAATATTTGTCTACTGTAAAAAGTAAATTGGTTATGAATGACTTTGCAAAACAGGAGAAAGCTGGTGTCTACAGCATTCCCTGTAAAAATTGTGATTTAGTATATGTAGGAGAAACGAAGAAATATTGAAACTCGTGTTAAAGAACATAAATATGGCTTCAGATGTTGTAACACTAATAATGCAATTTTTTATCACGCCAGCCAAAATAATTATGCCATAGATTGGGAATCAAGTTACTTACTTTATAAATGTAATAATTATGTCAAAAAGTAATAGAATCTGTATGTATAGAACAAGAAAATAATTTTAATTTGTGCGAAGGTACTTATAAGCCCGACCTTTTAATGAGATTCTTGGTCAAAAAATCCATTCCGGTGTCGGGTGAACGGGATCTAACCTACTGTGAATTTTTTAATGGTCTCTGACCTTCTAGAATGTTCTTTACCTTTCCCTGGATTGTTTCCTTATTCACTTTTTTTCATTCGTTTTTCTGTCTCCACCCGAAGAGGATGCCAGTGGGCATCGAAACTGTTGTGGAAATAAACTCCGTCTATTAGTGTGTGTTTTATCGTCACATTTTGACCTCCACGTAAAAAAAGTGAGTTCTACATAGGGTGAGTCAAAAGCCTGGAAACATAGGAACTATGCTTTTCAATGTAAATATATATATATATATGTATATTTGCATTGAAAAGCATAGTTCGTTTCCAGACTTTTGACTCACCCTGTGTGTGTGTGTGTGTATATATATTATATATATATATATATATATCTCAAAGCTATTGACTTCTCCTTAGGGAAACGGAGCTTACAGATGAACAGAAGGACCAACACAACGGCAAACATTTTCATTTATTTTTTGTACTTCAGACGTTTCGACAAATCTTTTGTCATCATCAGTGAATTAAGTCTTAAAACCTTAAAACCAGGGTTGTGGAGTCGGAGTCGGAGTCGTGGAGTCGCACGTTCAGGGCGGAGTCGGAGTCGGAGTCGAATTTTTACAATGTGTGGAGTCGGAGATTTTGGACCGACTCCACAACCCTGGTTATAGCCACTAGGTTAAGAAGGGTTATTCAATTTTAAGTAGGACTACTACTGGTTAGACCTTAATTATGTTTAAAGAGAATCTTTTTCATTTATATATATATATTATATTATGTGAAAAAATAAAATCCCTTAATAGATAATATCTACAAGTCAATATCCTTCTTAATATTTGAATGTTCCCTTATCCTAGAAAGTAACCTGACGATTCATGTGGTGGTGATGAAATGTCTTATTATTATGATAATTATAGAGTGAAACACTAGAGGAGTCGGAGTCGTATATTTAAAATGTGAGGAGTCGAGTCGGATTTTTAGATTTTTTACAATGTGTGGATCGGAGTCGGAGTCGAATTTTTACAATGTGTGGTGAGTCGGAGAATTTTGGACCGACTCCACAACCCTGCTTAAAACAAAAGTAAAAAGTGAAAATTACATCAAGAAAAGGGGTTGTGTATATGACGCGTTCGGTGGAGAAGGGGCGAACGCAACATTTTCGAATTATGCCACAAAATGCAGTTAAAGTTTGTAAACTTTAAACCTTTGTATTTTTCCAGTTTATTGAAATGTTGTATGAATTTGAACACATATTTGAGTAAAATATTGTTGTGTAATATGTCGATATAATAAAACGCCAAGAAATTTTACAATATTATTTATTGATAGCTTCTGATGTTAACTGGTGTAATCCATTATTTGGTCCTCTTCGTCGAATGTTGTATTACCTGCTTCAACTGTTTCGGTTTCTTCCAGTTCCTTAAGGGTTCACTGCAGTTGCAGGCATTAGGTCTGATAATTCTTTGAGATCTTTTATTTTTTCCTTAGTTATTGGCAGCAATTGGAATACTTTGGTTGCAGTGTCTGCTGGGCTAGATTGAATAAACTGACACTGTAGGATTTTTTCCCTTTCTGCAGTCTGACGGGATGGCTATTATCTGGGGTTGTGCGGTATGCAGTAGATTTACGTAGCCTTCTTTGTGTTGAAAGTCAAATATTAACTTTCTTGCATCTGTAAATTTAGTAGTTGTTGATTTCCTAATGACAATGCACGTTTTTAGGACGTCAAAATCGAGAAAATCAGCCTGTTTCATTTCTACAAACTAGGAAGTGCTGCGAAACGGCTGTAGTTATGGCCGTAACAATCTTTTTTGGTGTAAATAATATTGCTGTATTATTTTTTATATTTTGTTCATTTGGCCAAATTGAGCATCACAGGGCATTGTCGAGTGACCAGAAAGTAGATAGATGTGTTCAATGTGAAGCAATGATGCGGAGTGAATTTCTCTGAGATACATTAAAACCTAAATTTTACCGTGAAAGAGTGCAGACTAACATCTAATTTTTTGCATAGGTAAAGCAAAGGTTTTAAAGGATAATTATAACAACAAAAAACTCATTTTTCGAATTTTGTGGCGTTCGCCCCCTTCTCCACCGAACGCGTCATATGTCCTAGTAAACGAAATTCCAGCTCATTCACGAAGATTTGTATGACTACTAATAGAAATTCTAAGATGAATCATCCATGCACACAGGGCATGATTTATAATTTTTAGTCTCTAAGTTATCTGCCTACCTAACCCAGTAAAGTAAAAGTTGACGCTTAGTCCACTGTAGATAATTTGACTATCTATTCAGTTTCATATAAATACGGGTTCAATGTACGTAAGTAAAAACAACTGTTGTGAAGAAAAGCTCCCACTTAATTTGACTGGAAGAAACACTGATGAAGAATTTTCACTTTTGTTTTAAGACTTAATTCACTGATGATGACAAAAGATTTGTCGAAACGTCTGAAGTACAAAAAATAAATGAAAATGTTTGCCGTTGTGTTGGTCCTTCTGTTTTTATATATATATATATATATATATTACAGTGACAAGCGCGTCAAAATATTCAGTGGCAGTGTAATAAATTAAAATTGTTTTGGCTTCAGTTTTGATTAAAATGTTTCAAATGAGCCAACCTTTCTAAAAGCGATTACCAATTAACTTGAAAAGAAAACTTAATTAGCTACCTGATTATTACTATTACAGCTTTCGACACCGTCAAAACAAATATTGAAAATCTTCATAATTTTTACTTCGTCTAAACATGATCGAGACGTTACGAGCTCTCAACAGAAAAGTTAATGAAATTCATTCATACAATTTAAATACAATATAATAAGACATAATTCAAAATGAATTTTTGAGAAACAAATCGCACACTTAACATAAAAGATTTACCATAATCTGAAAATAAGGACGTCCAAAACTCGCTCTCTGAGAAATGGAAGCTATAAAAGGAAACTATGAATTGACCACATAAATGACTAACTTGCGAGTGCTAAAATGTTAAAATACGCAGTCACTGGTTTAAAAATGGATTTTTTTCTTGACACCAAATACTATTTGAAATTAAATTTATTTTCAAACAAAACAATTTCTTATGAAAATATATAGTTTATGAATTTATGTACAGTACTATTAAATTTATTCATTTATAGCCTTTACAAAAGAACCAATTTATTCCAAAGCCTCTATTACTAGCAGCGTTATTTCAGACTTTTTTCTTTGAACCCTTTTCACATGGCAACTTCGCGAGGGGACCTTTATCTTAAACCAGCGGGAAAGAAGAATTTATTTTCTACAAATACAAAATTCTTTAGCTACAATCTTTAATCAGTATGAAAGACTATCAGAGAAAATTTACCCAATAGTGACTACTACTTTTGCTCAAATTTCGACAAACCAGATAAACATGTCTTGTTCGACCTGTAAAATAGCACACACAAACACAAGAAAAGGGGTTGTGTATATGTCCTAGTAAACGAAATTCCAGCTCATTCACGACGACTTGTATGACTACTAATAGAAATTCTAAGATGAATCATCCATGCACACAGGGCATGATTTATAATTATTTAATCTCTAAGTTATCTGCCTACCTAACCCAGTAAAGTAAAAGTTGACGCTTAGTCCACTGTAGATAATTTGACTATCTATTCAGTTTCATATAAATACGGGTTCAATGTACGCAAGTAAAACAACTGGTGTGAAGAAAAGCTCCCACTTAATTTAACTGGAAGAAACACTGATGAAGAACTTCAACTACGAAACCACTGCGTAACTGGTGAAACTAACTTCCAAGAACGGAGGGTTTATAAGCGCCGCAGAAGGTTCCGTCTTCTGAACCAGTGAAGTCATTACGTACATCTTCGGAATTAATACAAAACTAAAATGCGAAGAAACTTCTAAAGTAAAAAGCACCAAAATTGAGCCACCAAGTGACTACTACTACTACTACTACTATTATTATAGGTACTATTCATTCGTGCATTCAACTATCAACACTTTGATTTGTGGATTCCAAGTATAGTTTATAATTTACAGTACACATTAAAGTAGTAAAGGAAATAGAATAACATTTCCAGCGAGTTCCTTCTAAGATGTTTAAACAACAGTATATATTAACTAGTTAAAAATCAAAGAATATGAAGAATCAATTAAAAAGTATAATACAAACATCAGTCATAATATCAGACAGTGGTTATTTTAAAAGGATCCTTCTTAAAATATTTATAACTAACCACTAACGCTCCGGATTATTTGGCTCTCCGATATTTTATGGAGAAAGGGGGAGGGGAGAGAGAGGAGAGAGAAGAGAGAGGAGAGAGAAGAGAGAGCTTAATGATTTACCCCAAGCAGACTTTAAATCATACGTACTATGAGATTAGGACGACTATGAAAGCTAATACAACCTGACCTTAGACTTTACTCGCATATAAACAAGAAAATCTAAAGCCGAAATTGTTCCACTTACGCGACTAAATGCACTTCAGCAAAACATTTCATTCAAACAAACCGAATTTCAGCATAAAAGCAGTTCTCCACTCCCCCCTTTTTTTTTTGAAGGGGTGGAGCAAGAACATTCTTTACCTAGCACTTTTTATAAAACTAAATTAAAAATCTCTTGCACATACATAATAATTCCACAATAAAGTAATAATAATTAGCAAACAAACTGGAAGAGCAATTGCATTCATCAAAGTGTATATACAGTTCTATAGTATGTACTCTTAAATATAATTTTATATTTTGGATTTACGATATAGCTTTTTACAGTTTTCGTTAAGTCTTGGAAAGTTTCCAACAAAAAAATAATTCGTTGCGACTACTCTTGGGAAATATTTACCTTTAAAAGTGGTGAAAGTGTTACACAAAGAGTACCACGATATAATACGGTGATTTTACATTTACTTGAACCTGATTTCACCACTTAATTTACCATTCAAAATTCATAATAATAATAATAGTCTTTGATAAACACGAGATATTTTCAATCTTTCTAGTTTCATAATGTTAAATTATCGCTCTTCCTCTCCGTAATCCTATGAAGCAAAATAAATCAGACTAAAAAATAAGGAATTTAAAAGTAGGATGCACATTTTTACTACACCCTGAAAGTATCCTCACGGCATGGTCTGGTCTTGCATGTCCTGACATTCGAGAGCCATCTGATTGTTTAGCAACTGATCGATATCGAAAAAGTTTAAGTCAGCAGCGAAGTTGGACGGATCGCAATACTCTTCATATCTGTCGAGGGGGAGAGAGAGAGAGAGAGAGAGCGTCAGTAGCTGAAAGGTGGCAATTCATTTGCAGCTTAGTTCTAAACCGGTTGAACCTCCCTCCCTTCCTCCTCTCAGCTGATGATAGAATAGCTAAAAGGAGCAAGGGTGGGGCATTAGCTACGCAGCAAAGAGTTCACTAGTATTTAAAGTTATTATGAGGGCTTTCAAGAAACGCGAGTGACGTGTTTAGAATGGAAAGGACTTCTCTCTCAATCTCTCTCTTAGATTTTCAATAGCTATGCCCCGACAGGAAACCAGGGAAGGAGGTTGTAGATATAAATCAGAACATTAAAAGGAAGTAAAAACTATAAACCATTTCAAGCAAATTTATTTAGAGTTAAAAATAAACATACAACATGAAATTGGCTTAGAAATACTTCATTTTTCTCCTCACAATCTTCAAATTTCGTTTTTCCATATTTAAGTCATTTGAGGAGGAAAAAAGCTCTCTGCTTTTACTCGGAAAAAGTTCTCCTCATTCAATAATTGATACATTCGTGACAAACTTTATCTCTATTCAAATGATACCAAAGTTAAAAACAACGTAGACACCTGGGAGAGTTCTGAAAACCATACAACTGGTGACTAGATGGAGAGGACTCCAATCCCTAACTGCAAGACGTCACCAAATAGATGGTCATAATTTCAACTTTAAATCATCATAAAGTAAAGCCAATCTTCAATAGGAACAAAACTTAATTTGGCACTTAAAATACAAACGAACAAATTATAAAAAATATAAAAGGAAAGAAAGAGCAATTCCAGATTTACACACATTATACAAAATTAATTATTGAAAAGCAAATAATCACTAGAGTGGAATCATCATGGCTGAATGACAACTGGTAACTCAAACTTTTTTCTTGAGTGTATTGAACATGGAGGAGCGCACTACCGCCATCATTAGTGGCAGCTAGATCATTTTTCCATCCCGGGAACCAATTAAAATAGGTATTTTCGCTGCTATTCTTATTTATTATAAACTTAAAAACGAGAAAAATTTCATGATAAAAGTCTGAAAAATTTCGTACATTTTAACTACAATAATATTAAGTAAATAAAATACGGTAACAATATATTTACACTATTTTATGAACTAATATCATAAAATTAAGAAAAGTTTCTTATAAACGAACACCATAAAAATCCTTCTCAATACAAAGCACGTATTTGAAAACACTTCCTGGAATATGTCAAACTAACCCATTCGGCGAAACTTTTAACATCCGTATATTCAAACCATTAGTAATAGAAGGGTCACTTCTATACCCGTCGTCAAACTAAATATCTCAACATAAACTATTTTAACCTTCTATTCTAATTTTATTATTTTAAAAAAAACCTGCGTATACAGTAGTGTTTTTTCACTCCATAACTTAAGACACGAGGTTTAACTTAGCACAAGAGAAGGACGGCAGCCAATTGATCGAATCTTAATAAGAAAATTTAAGTTTCGAACAAGGTTACAAAATAGTCGATTGATTTACTTCAAGTACAAATGACACTAATTTCTATGATATGTTATGTGCGAGTAAAAAAATTTAATTTTTTCAATTTTATTACGATAAAATTAACGGAATGTAAATTATAAGAACCACTGAAGACGAAGTAATTCTTAGATTTGAAAACAACAACAACAGCAGCAGCTTTCAAAAACTCTAAAATCTAAGTCACAGTTAAATATTCTGATTTCATTAAAATCGTCTAAGTTTGTTTCTGCTTTGATTTGTCATAAAACTCTTTTGAGCACTTTAACGTTACTAAAAGTATGGAGTGACAACCTAGCAGAAATTAAACAATCCACAAAATCTTCGTTAGATTTAATCAAACTAATAACATATCAAAAAAATTACAGCGTCTGTAAACACTGCTAATTTGAGACTGTTACGAGTGTAGGAGTCAACGAGTTCGTTGTTACAACGTCAAATCAATCAATCAATCAATCAATCAATCAATCATCACTCACTACTACTACTACTACTACTACTACTAACAAATCGCTAAAAATTTCACGCAATGACAGTGTGACTACAAGTTTCAGACTGGGAGAAAAATATTATTTAGAAAATATCTTGTCGTTAAAACTTTGAACCGGCTTCAAGAACGATTAAAAATACATTTGACAAGCTACAATTACGTCGTCCTACTGTCAATAAAGTTTTAACATGTCTTTTTCAATTGCTAAAAAATTAAAAATACCCTGACAGTAAAAGCACTTTTTTGTTCATTGAGACAATTCACATCCGAGATATTTCATGATAATTTTATGTTTCAGAACAAATCAATAAAAAATTTGTTCCGTTATTAAATTAAGTATTTCGTCAGCAATTCCCAAACAATTCCTTCGTTCGAATCGCCTCCGCCGCTTTTCACATCTTAGCAGGCCCTTTTAGGGAATAATGTTCATGATGCACCGTATTGTATATGGTATGGTATTGTTCCTAACATTATCACAGACCCGTTGGTAAGATGCCACGAACCATAGTTTGGGAATCACTGTTCTAATCTTTATTTTCATTAGATGATATAAAAAATGTCTATTAAAATACACTTATATTAATAATCTGTTAAACGAAGAATGCGAAACCGATTTGTGCCATTTGGTAAGTAACTTTAAGGGTAACCCTGGAAGGCCAGTGTGGGATCTCACTCACTCACTCAAAACTGTGGTTTCTACGTAGCCCCATAATGAAAACTACATTTATAGGTTGACTTAACTTATTGTTACTAAATAATAAAAATTAATTTGCGTACAATAAAAGACAGTTTCCAGAAAAACATACGTGCTTTTATTGTGATGGTCCACGCTGACTTTCTAGGGTTAACAAAAAATTCATGACCAGCGGTAACTGTTAATTTAGCCGTAAATAAATGAACAGTAGTAATTTTCCAATTCGGTGAGGATTCAAAGGTAGAATTATCATTAACAATATTATTTTATGGTAAATATGAACAAATTATTTTCAACAATGATAATCTTTGACTACAAAAATAGATTTCTCAATTTGCTCGTGAGGCTACAAGGTCAGATTTTTTTTTATAACGTAACAACTGCGTGACTATCATACGACGCAACAATCACGTAACTAACGTCGGACGGTCTTAAGCACCAAGAGAGCCAATCAAGCATCGATATGGATGACCCAATAATTACTGGAATTATAGATTTAATAACTATTTCCTAATCAAATTTATAATTATCAAACATACGTTGGTTTGTGTTATATTTAATTACAATTGTAAATTCTATTCATACAGAATTATTATGAGCTACTTTATTTTATAAAAAGTTTTGATGCCTTTACTTTCATTCTAAAGTCTTTCCTCCCAACTAACCAAATATTTCCCAACTACTACTACTACTAATGTATTATTATTATTATTATTTTTTTTTTTTTCACAACCTTTACAGATTTGGGAGGAGGTCAGTTTTAAGTTTGAATTAGAGTGAAACAACTTTACATCAAAATTCTATTGAAGAACGATACTTTCACGAAAGGGGTTTGATTTTTTACGAGGCAATCATCGTTTTCAGTTTTGTTCGTTGCTTTTGCGCACTCAGCTTCACCTTTAAAAATTCATAATTCGCATCTTGATTCGGGAGATATAAATGTTCTTTATCCGATCCCAGGAATGAATTATATTCTTTTATAGGATCACAGAATGAGACCCGAACGTAACTTAATCCGAATAATTTTTACATCCGTTCAGTAAAAACTGCAGCAATAATATGTCACAAAAACAACCTAAAATACAAAAATCATATAAAGTTAGAAACATAACTAAATTATACATATTCATTTCCTTTAATCTTCATGAGTATTTCTATTAAAGAATTTGAAAATTGCGACTCTCACACACTAGCGTACAGTTTCGTTAATTTTATTTTCGACATTTAACGGACCAAAAAGGCCAACTACAGTAATTTATGGCTGAAGTCTTCCCTAAAACGAAACCATTACGAAGATCTCGTTTTCGAAAATATTGAAAAGATGAAGGACAAATTGTCACTTTAAGTAACGAAGCATTTGAAGAAATCTCAACTAATAATTAATGAAAATAATTAGTTCAAACTTGTTGAGTTGAAGTTGAACAACTTTTATTCAAAAAATAAATACAATTTTACAATTTTTGTTTTAACATAAATAATTGTGAAATTGGACTATTTATTTTATTTAATTTGGCCCTTAAGCTTTAGGCTTCACTGGGCTCTTAATTTTAGGTAACACCTTCTAAGGAAATAATCTTTGGATTTGAAACTGACGTGCAGTGTACATATCTCTACGAAACCTTGCACCCATCCACCCTAAATTGAGAGTCGTGAGAAACGTGCGTGGAATCGTTTCCTTCAGTTCAGTCAATATTCGGTTTCTCAATGTACAATTATTTCCTCACCAAAAATGAAGAAATGTAGACAGGTACTCCGATCAATAACGTTCGTTTATGCCGTACCTTAATATTGAGGTCTTAACTTACGTAAGAGACACTAAAAGATTCTCGTACTGAACATAAACGTTAATTGGATGGACAAAGTGAAGCAACCTCATTTCTATGTAACAAAGAGGCTCTCATTAATTAGGATGGGAAATCAGATAAAACATTTGCGGCCTCGAGTAAGGGGAATCCATCACGGGCTTTTTGTCACTGCAAAGAAAAACGGGCAAAACCAAATTTAATTCCGAATTTTAACTTTGAAAAAATGCAATCAGGTTTGTATCTTACTAAAATTTTATTGAACAAAATTTAGCCTTCAACAGAAGAGTTACAGCATCATTTTCTGTTGAAAATAAAGTTATTTCATTACCAAATTTCAATTGAATTGGTGGGTATACGGGCTTTCCGTAAGCTTCACAACAAAACTGGAAACTCGGATGACGGTAGCAAAATAACTTACTTCACTGATATCTAACTTTTAATTCCCAAAAACGATTAATACAATACCAACACATTTCACAATCTCGAGAGCAATTTAAGTTTACAATAGTTTAACTTACCGTACAAGTCTCGCTACTCTCAATAAATAATACTGCGCGGTAGGCCTACGAGTGATGTACCAGAGGCCGGATTTTACTCTCAAATTTGAAAATCCGGCCGGAATTTGTGGCTAACAAGGCGGTAGCAACGATGAATATTCTAATTCTAAGGGTGACTAAATAAAGAAAAAAGTTGGAATCATTGTTAATTTTGTGGCTAAACTTAGTTAGATCCGTCAAAATTCGGCCATACTTCTCATATTGGGTTATTTATTATTTTTTCCTCGTTTTACTTTAATAAAATAATATGATTAAATTTTATACAAATACTGTTCTTGAAGTTAACCTAAATGTTTTTTTTTTCAGGAGTTGTTGTTGTTGTTGTTGTTTAGCTGATCAGCCCACCCTGATCGAGCAAGCCGGCGGCATGCAGGTAACCGATCGCCCTCTCCGGAGTGGACCAGAGGTTCAGCGCACTAGTGATGTGTTGTGTTGTGTTGTGTTCGTTGTTGTGCTAGAGCGGTACAGTCTGTCATAATGTGTTCAATTGTTTGTGGTGTGTCCAGGCACAGGTGGCAGGTGTCGTCTATGGAGTTGTCTAGTCTGTGTTTATATGTCCGTAAGTCGGGGTGATGTCCACATCGGAATCGTGCTAAGTCAACTCGATCCGATCTGCTCAGGCTTATCTCTGACCTGTTAATGGGTGGCGGCTTCGCACCTAGGACAACATTCGGACCGAGTCGTGTCAGTGCTTTGTGGGTTAGGTGTGTGTGTGTGTGTGTGTGTGTGTGTGTGTTCCGTACTGTGTGATGTCTGTGGGGCGTGGTATGGAATGGAGTATTTGGTTATAATGTCTCTCTGGTGTTACCTTAATGGTGCGAGGTGTTGGTGCATGATTGTACATGTAGTGGCAAGGGTGTTGTGGGTTAGTTGTCGCTGCTGCCATGAATTGTGTTCCCCTCATGTCTAAATGTTCCGTAACTTTCAGTATTTTTGTTTGTGTGTGCAGGTGCTTTATTGGTGTTGAGTGCATCCTGTAATGATACGAAGTGCGTTGTTTTATATTGTCTGTAAGGTGTTTGTGTGTGTTTGAGATAATGGGTGCCCAGCATGGGCTAGCATAGTCCATAACTGAGCGAATATATTGTTTGTATACGAGTGATGATGTTTCCTGCTGGTGTCCAAAGTTTGTGCCTGTTAGTACCCTAAGCGTGTTTAGTCTTGACGTACATTTGTTTTTAACGTCCTGAATGTGGTTTGCAAAAGATAATGATGTGTTGTATGTGACCCCAAGTATTTTGGTCCTGTGAGTGTGTGGAATGTTGTTGTTGTTTAGTGTAAGCTGTGGAATTACCTGGTGTAACTTCCAAAACCTGCGTAGTTTACGCAGGTTTCCGAAGTCATCCCTAAAAACTGGGTTTTTCTTTTAACTCCATGGTTCCACCCTTTATGGGCTTTCCATTAAGAAGAAAGAGTAAATAAATACTTACGAGTTGTGAACCTGCTATCACAAACGGGGTCTTGGGGGGAACATTAATTTTTAAATGCTCAAGTAAAAAACCTTATCACTATTACGGCAATTCTTCATTAATGGGTCTTTAAGAAGGTAAGCCCAAGACTACTTGAATCTTTGAAAAAGAAAATGGAAAAGTGTGAGAGAGAAGGTAAAAGAAATCAGCAAGAAGCCTCAACAAGTACGGAGGGTTGACAAAAGCAAATTGACATCTCCGGTTTTTCCAGTTTTTTATTTCATTATAAAAGTCAATAAACAATAAATTTATTGAATCAATATATTTAGAATGGTGTTGCTTTCCCCTTTGTATTACGTAAAGCTGATGCACGTTCTGCCATTCCATTGATGAGCTTTGCCATTTATTCTTGATCACAATCATCGTGGTGTAAATTCACTTAAATTGTCAACCCTCTGTACATCAGTTATTTCAGTTTGAGGAAATATGTTCAACCACCTCTTCTTTAAATGACCGGAAAACAAAATCTGGGATATAAATAATAGTATTAAAGAAATTATTTTAAAATAGGGTAAAAGATTGCCGTTTACCACCAACCTTTTCTGTAAAAGATATTTGGCTTCATAAGATTGCTGAACCATTAGACCTCGCAATACAATATACCTTCTAAAAAAATTTTTCAAGGGAAATTATTCTTATCTTTGACGGAAGGTATGAGAAAATTCTTGTACAAATTAACGACATTCACGCAGTTTCCCCTACATAAGATATATGGATTTGTTCCTACAACAATGAGAGTTCTCCCAGTATTTCTGGCCACTTGTCATTAATGAATTCAAGAGGGAGAGTGCATTTTTGAACGAGCAGAGCAGCTTTAGAGAATCTTTCGCTGCGAAGATGATGGCACAGAAAATAGATCAGATATTTAAAGAATGGAACTTTAGTTTGGGTACGATACGTTGTAATAATGGTCAATGCGGCTAATCTATCAAAAGGAACGAGACTCGCAGGGTTATCTAACGATCCTTCCTTCGTTCATACACTGCAGTCAGTAGTTTTTGATGCTATGTTTTCACAAAGGACTGTGAAAGATGTCATACGTCAAAAGATAGTTGGTAATTTCTATCAATCATCATTAGCTATTGGAAAATTCAAGATTCGCAATCAGCTTTGAATATTCCTAAACATAAACTTATACAAGACACTGAAACAAGATGAAATTCGACGTATTATATATTGCAAAGATTGCAGGAACAGAAGGTTGTAACTCTAACTGAAAATATTTTAAGACTGCACCCATTTAAAGAACTTGCAAAAGAATGCAAGCAATGATGAGGCATACAGAAAAGCCTACGAGTGCGTTCTAGCTACTGCTGGTACAAACTAGTACCATTTCATGAAATTAATCATAACAAAATTAAATTTTGGACTGAGCAAGAAATTAACCCTTTAACCGCTCCATTTCAATGCCATCATTGAATCGGTGTACCGAGGTTCAGTGATCGACAGAAAACCCAAATCGAGTATACTTGATTCTCGTATAACTTCCGGTTAAAGGATTAAAATAACGTTAAATTTCGGAGATGACTCGTCAAGTTTAGAGAAAAACTAAAAAAATGCGAAACGTCAAAAAGTGGGAGTTCCAATAGATAAAAGAAGAAAACTTAGAAAAGAAACCCACCACACATTTTGGAACAGTTTCATGAGCTATTCCAACCTCATACAGTACTGGTAAAAAGATTGGAAACACCCGTAACAATTTATGTAATTTCTCTTTATTAACCAATACAGTTATTTTGGTAGACTAATGTCTGTTCCTATAAATAGACTATTATTCTAAATGTACAAAATTTAGTAATTTAGATTATTTAACCCAATCATATTTCGTTATTTTGTTATATTAATCAGGTTTTACTCCTAAATTAGAAAATAAAAAACCTGATTAATATAACAAAATAATGAAATATGATTGGGTTAAATAATTTAAATTAATAAATTTTGTACATTTAGAACAATAGTCTATTTATAGGAACAGACCTGTGTCTACTAAAATAACTGTTGGTTAATAAGGAGAAATTACACAAATTGTACGTGTGTTTCCAAACTTTTTACCAGTACTGTACATCTATTGCTACATCTTCTCGATAAAAACTAATCAGAAAAGACTGATCAACAAGAAAATATTACGAAGGTAACGTGCAAGGAAAGAACCATCATCACCTCTAAAACAAACAAACAACTAACTGAAGATAAAATTAAAAACGAAATTAATAATTACTTAACTACTTCTATTATAGGAAGATCAGATACGGGTAGCCAATTTTCTTGATGAATGAAAATATGTTTTCATTCATCAAGAAAATTGGCTACCCGTATCTGATCTTCCTATAATAGTAGTAGTTAGGTAATTATTAATTTCGGTTTTAATTTTATCTTCAGTTAGTTGTTTGTTTGTTTTAGAGGTGATGATGGTTCTTTCCTTGCACGTTACCTTCGTAATATTTTCTTGTTGATCAGTCTTTTCTGATTAGTTTTTATCGAGAAGATGTAGCAATAGATGTACAGTACTGGTAAAAAGTTTGGAAACACACGTACAATTTGTGTAATTTCTCCTTATTAACCAACAGTTATTTTAGTAGACTAAGGTCTGTTCCTATAAATAGACTATTGTTCTAAATGTACAAAATTTATTAATTTAAATTATTTAACCCAATCATATTTCATTATTTTGTTATATTAATCAGGTTTTTTATTTTCTAATTTAGGAGTAAAACCTGATTAATATAACAAAATAACGAAATATGATTGGGTTAAATAATCTAAATTACTAAATTTTGTACATTTAGAATAATAGTCTATTTATAGGAACAGACAAGTAAATATCTATGAACACTTCCACACTGAGATGATGTTTAGTCGAGCAGGAAATGTACAGAAAGAAGAAACCGCCCATTACCCGATTTTCTCGACAAAATTATTGTTCGTACATCGTAACTTAATGAGATTGAACTTTAAATACTGAATCATGGAAACTAACAGGTTTTTTTTTTTCATTTTGAAAAAAAAAGTATATATATATATATATATATAATATAGTTAAAATTTGTTTCCAACTTTTCTCTTTTTGAAATAAAAATTTTATTTAGTGTTCCCTTTTCCCCCACACCCCTCAGCCCCTATACCTACTATTCAAATGTTTAAGAGGTAAATTGCAGCCGAAATGGGATTTTCATTTAATATTTGAGGCGCTACGGACCAGAACCTGCCAAGCGCTAGTGGGGCCAGAATTGAGTTATTTATACCACTATATTCCCCCACCCTTCCTTTATCCCGTGGGTGAGTCAGGGAGCAGATTGTGGACTGTACGTATGGTCGAAATCAATCAAATATCGTTACTGGTTCAAAATTTATGACATTTTGCAAGTTGACAAACTTTAACTGCATTTTTCTGTTTTTCAATTTTGGCGCTTGGCAGCTTGTGGTCCGGAGCGCCTCATTTGGCCGCAGAGGAATAATTTAGAAAAGGTTCGAAGTTGAATATCCAGTACATTTCGAAGGCCTACCTAAAATATTTCCCATTTCTTAAAATTAATACTATAACAAACACTACTTACAGAGGATTGCCTGGTTCGACTGCCGAAGTAATCGAGCTGACCGATGGAGGATTACTGGTATCATTGTGGCCATAGATGGAAAACATATCCGAAGAAAAGCTACAAGCAAACAACTTCAAATAAAACCAAATAAGGAATTATTTCCTATCTATTTTTTTAATGTTCATATTATCGCTTACTTAAAATACTTAATTACTCAATGCGATCTCAAACACGAAAATAATTTATTTGGGAAACGTCATCGTCATGGTCATTGTCGCGACACCGTTTCCCGTCGATCAGCAAAATTAAGCGAAGTTAGGTCCGTGTCCCGATGATATAGCTACCAGTACTAGTTCGGATTCCGCGTAAAGCCGTAGGTCCTCTCCGTCGTACGACCTTTACCGTTACGATGGAAATTAAACAACCTCCAAAACGCGTTATTTATTAACGTCAGAGGATCCCAAGAAAGTTCTCGTGTTGAAGATAATCAGTAAATACGTAGTAAAGTGATTTCCAGCCACAAACATAAAACTGATCAAAGTTAACCGTCCTTCGCGGACCAAACACATTATGTATGTTCTATAAACAATTTTTTAAAAGTTATTTTAAAATTTGCAAACGTATCACTCTCACTCGCTCACTCTCTATAGCTTATATTTAAAAAATAAATAAATAATAAAAGCGGTTTATGTAGACAGTTGGATCGATAATCTAACTACTTAAAAATTAGAACATATTTTTTTTAATTTTCCAGAAGAAATAAACGTTAAAATTTTTTCATTTTGTTGTCAAACCGGAGCACATCGCGGAATTGCGGGAATATATAGTCAGGCGAGTGGTCTGGAACCGTAGCCCAGAGTGGGTTCACTGAAGACCTTTTTGGGGAGTTACGGGTCAACAGAGACCCGATATCCACTCTCGGCTTGCCCAAGAACAAAGTAAAGAAAATTAAGAGAATAGAAAAAGTAAATGAAATTAAAAAATACAAAAAACTGACACCAAGTTTACGCTTATAAATGTGCAAAACTTTCGTACAGGAACAGTAGAAACGGGAAAGTACAGAACAGACAAGGCTCTCCCTTGGCTTTGCACGGTTTCTAACCAAAGTAAAATTACCAACGGTAGAGTTATTTCTATTTGATTGAAGTTCACTGGCAATTTTAGCTACCTTCGTGTCAATTTTTTTTATACGATATCGTGAGCTACTTTAATACGATCGTTTAATTTACCGACATAAGTCGAAGAATTATCGAGCTCAATTCCCTTTAAATTATCATCAACACTTGACACCTTTTAGCTAAGATTTTTTTTTTGCGAGTCTACATTAATTTTTTAATTACATTATCTTCAAATTTAGAATTGAATTCTTTCAAATTTTAAAAAATTTCCTTCTCGAACTCTTGAAACTTTTGACCAATATAAAACCGAATTACAAAATTTACAAATACTATTTCCGTTTATATATTCATATACATACGAGGTGTGTTCAAAAAGTTCCCGAACTAGTTATGCTGCGCGCGCATCACATCGTATACTCGTATAAAGGGTAAATCGCACAATATTTAACAAACTTCAAAATATTGGACACCACTGTAGGTGGAAAAGATTGTGTGCAAATGCAGAGAAGGGTAGAGAAGGGCATAGGTGAGGTCGAGTGTGTGATGATTCACAGTAGTAGTGGGGTATTTTTTATGAGGTAGCAATTTTAGTACGTCGGAACATTAAAAATTTATATGAAAATATCGACACATTTTTGTCCGTATCAGAACCAGATTTTTCATATATTAGAAACTATTCTGAACAATACTCCTACCCTCTTTAGATAATTTCAAAATTCTAACATCTTCACCTCAAACTAACGATCTTAGAATATTGGAATCCCTTGTACATGTACTGACTTAAACCCTCACTTAATGAACATTCTTCTCTGAGAATAATAAGAGGAAACGATAGGAGTGGTCCATGAAGATGAAAGAGAAGTCGGATCAGTTTGGGCACTCTTGTCTTCTCAGATGAACCAACATCCCAGCAGTTTGTTTCACGAAGACGGATCTGGGTATGGAGAATCCGTGGCGATATGTTCAATTCCAAATTGGTGGAAATTAGGTAATTGTGCTGTTAGAGCGTTGGCAGGCATTTTCTACTCTAAAAAAAACTGACCCTGTGTTCGTAGAGGGACGTCTTGATTCACAAGATTGCATATCCATCTTAGACGAGAACCTCCTGCCCTTCTTTCGGAATGGAAACTTCACCTGGAGGACATCATGTTTTAAGAGGAGGATGCCACATGTCCATTCCGTTGCTTTAGGAGGGTGTTCATTTTATTCCGGCAGGGTACTGTACATATACGAGTTCGAGTTCGGAATTTATTGTTGTTCATACGTACTTGGAGTTCATTGTTGGTAGTAATAATAAGTCCTTGTTTGAAGTTACGATTGTCATGTCATCTACATACTGGTAACAGTACAAATTATTTAGTGATCGGTGTAAGTCATTTATGTAAAGGAGGAACAGGAGAGGTGCCAGAATGCTCCCTCGAGTTGAGGCACTCTGTGGGATATAATCTTGTCTATGACCTATCTGAATCCTGTGCTATGAGTTGTTTTTCTAATATAGCAGTTATTGCGTAGTTGGTCGCGCGTTTTTGTAGAAAGCCAAATTGTTGTTTGTGCATTACTTTGTTTTAATATAAATTTTATTATTTGAGTATATATTACTCCGCTGTACAGATTTTACTGATGATCTGAAGAAGGGAGATGGGTCTGTAGTTTGAGGGGACGTTTCATCTCTTCATTGGAAAACAGGGAATCGGATGGGATTGTGTCAAGCATACAGTTTCTTGTTTTTCAGTTGTTTCGTGTCTGTTATTAAATTGTATGTCGTAGGAGACAAGAAAGTGCGTGGAAGAGGAAGCCCAAAGGACGACACTGTGGGTGAGATATTAGAGGCGAGTTTGGCTCCCATTTCAGTGAAAATTTCATTGAAAGTGCTTGAAGTGTCAGTAATGGGTAATTATTAATTGTTTTTTTGGTAGTAGGGGGTTTTTTGTTTGTTTTTTATTAATCGATTTGTTAGTGAGGTTCTACGTTAAAATTGCTTAATGTTGTATATTATTATAACAACTGTAATATTGTAAAATTTATTTTTATCAATAAGAGATTGATTGCTGCTGCGTGTGCCAAACGTACTTAAAGCTCAATAATAATTTTTAACCCTTTGAGTTTTAGCTCGCCAACGATACTGTCGCAGATGCTGTCAGAAGCCCTCCGTCGGAGTATCCTCAAGTATTGCCGCGTGTGATCATGGTAAGGCAGTGGCAGAGCTGAAGGGATCGAGTGGAATGGTACTTCTATGGAGTATAGAGACTTCTCTTCCAGCAAACATTCACACAAATTCTCCTTTCGCCATGTGGAATGCCATATATAGGCCGTTAAATAACTTTCTCCAATTTTCACCATTTTACGCCCCGACTCCAATATCCCTCTGATCTTGAACACGTATTAGTAATACTACATGACAAAAGATATACCAATCAACAACGCTACGTCTTGACACACTAAACTTGAATTAGTTTAATTTAAATTAATTTATTCAAACCGTCTTTCTTGCATCAAAATGCAAAATGCACCATTTTTATGTATTTCACACTCACTAAAGGGGCATTCCAGGAGAAATCACCCAATGCATGTCACCACTCCGAATCGGATTTTGATGAAAATTGACATATGGGGTTCTTCCGGGTGCTGATTTCACTGGTCAAAATAAAAAGTTCTATGACTCATAGTTTTTGATATGGGCCCCCAAAATCTTGGGGGCCCCACTTTACCACCTAACTTTAATGGGCAATAACTCCCAAACATCTTACCGTAGACCTATAAAACTATACATTTTTAGAATCAGCATGAAGAGATGTATTAAATGATACCACATTCAAATGTGTGGAATAATGAAGATTCCCCCCCCCTTTTAATTTTTAATTTTGACCCCCACCCCCCTAGGCAGTGAAATCCAAAAAAAAAATTTCATTTACTAAACTTCCATTAAATGTTAAAAGATACAAACAATAAAAACGTGGGTATCAAGTTGCAAGATATTTTAAAAATTATTGAAAAATATGTGCCTTGTGAAATTTTGACATTTTACGCCTGCAGACTAAAATAGAGAACTACAAATGATATACTCACATGGATGAAAACAAACAGCAAAAACACAAATTGAACACATATTACATCAAGTTGATTCATAATTACACGAGTTTCTTCAACTCATTTTCTGGGAAAGCATATTGAATACGCATTGTTCCTGACTTTAAAGTTGATGTGCTTAATAAACCTAAAATTTTATCTCTTGATATGTGGCATGTATCTCTAATTTGTGGAAAGTAATAGTAAACACTACATCCTGACAGTGGTGGGCACCGTTAATCAAAAAGTTAACTTCGATAACGATAATCCGTTAATTTTACTACAAAGTTAACGGAAGTTAACGATAATCCGTTAACGATAACTATTTCTTTACTAACATTTTAAAAAATCAAGGAAAAAAGCTTTAAAACCCATAGAAAATGTTTATTTATGCAAAATCCAGCAATAAATAGGTATTTAACTATTTTTATCAAGTTTTGCAACTTTTTTGCTTAACTTTTTTTTTATTTTTAATAAAAAATGTACTGATTACATGTTTTGAAACCCTTGTAATCACTAACCATTAACTAAATTTTAATTTACCAGAGAATTATTATGGCGGGAACTGAAAGGTAAAATTAAATTTTAGGCACATTTATTAAAGACTATGACACAATGTGCTGGTTGCCCTTCAGAAAGACCAACTTCTCAAAGTTAGGCCCAACTGCCAGTCTTGACCTCTTGGGCCTCAGGATGTCCTTGCCGAGAGAGAAGAGCCGTTCCACTGCGGTAGAGGACGGAATTGGCAGACTGAAGTTATGGCGGTTTGAATTCATTCGCGGAGCGATCTTCCGTGAATGACTCCTCGCAGTTAACATGTTAACGGACTTTAACAGACTAAATATCGAGTTATCGGAAGTTAACTGGTCCGATAACGATAAATGGAAATTAACTTCCGTTAATAGTCCGTTAAAAAAAGTTAACTTCGTTAATTAACTGTTATCGGATTAACGCTTTAGTGCCCAACACTGTATCCTGATGGGTGCAAAAAGCTAACCTCAAAGTCATCAAATTCCTCATTATAGGAACGTACAAATCCCAACCATTTCTGATCATTGTAAGTACAAACTATGTACTCTCCTATTTTCCGATTAACTTCAACATTATCTTCACCTAGAAAAGCTTTGCTTATAATAGTCACCTCACCAACTTCAGAAGATAATTCAAATGTTTTTGTTATTTGCATTAATAGGTACAAATCTGTGGAATTTTTGTGTTCCTGTTAGCCGCATACTTTTTTCATATCTGTCACTTAAAATTTTTTCCATAGCTTCAATTTCTTCAGAATTTATTAAAAAAAAATTTATGCTGTCACTTATATTGTTTGAACAAAATTCAAACATGTCTTCTGGTGTTAATATTTGATTTGCGAATGTTCTTTCCATACTCGCTCTGGCTACAGATCTTTTCACTGTACCCCCAATTCCATCACAAGCGCTCTTACCATGGCTTGTGGCAAAGAAATGCCACTCACATTCCAGCACAAAATCTTCATGTTTACAAATGTTAAGTTGAAATGATTTTTATATTGTCCTGCACATCCGTCAGTAAAATAATGTAATTTTTTGATATGAAGGTGGGATTTTCTAATAATAGGAGATAAAAACAATAACTTGGAATGTTTTGTTTCATTACTTTCTGGTTCCTTGTAATATAACACAAAGGGATGCACTGTGCATTGATATTTTCCCAATGAAAACCTTGGGCTGCATCCTGTACTACAAATGAGTAGTTTTCTGAAAAGTCACCAAGAACTACAGCTGTATGGCTATTTAAATTATTCTTCAAGTTTTTTAGAAATGCACTCTGATTCTTTGCTATAAAGTGATGACGTGTCAATTTGACAATTTTTGTGCTTAATAAATTTATAAAATCATCTACAGATTCTGTTTTTTCAACCATATTGCATCGATCTGTAGTAACCCATTGTTTATATTTTATTTCCTCACATTCAGGATCGTCAACACTGAAAAGTGAGCAAAAATATTTTAATACCTTGTTCTTTTGGACAGAGATTACATATTTGCATCACGCAATTCCTGTTGTTGACATCACACACTGCTTTCTCCATAAGAGTTGTGTATTCCAGCCCTTTGACACCCAAAGCTGAGAATTGTATTTTGGCATTCTGGTGGTATGTACAAATTTAGGCCGGGTCGAAATCTAGTCAAAATGATTTTTTTTTAGATGGGCACTATGTGGGGTTTATGAAATGATATCCTGACCAACATACTCCAAAAGAAAGTTTATGCTCCCCTCCGTACCACTAGCATACTCCCTCTTATTTTTGGCTACCCCCCAAAATTAAAAATAGTATCATAAATCAAAATGGGGATCATTTAGAGCATTTCTTTTATTGAGATGACCCCCCTTAAAATTGCATAATATACCCCATGTGCAATTTTCAGGCAATTATCCAAGAAATTTCAAATCCTTGAAAAATTGCCGCATCCCCAAAAAGTGTTATCAGTATATAGAAAAGGGTGGCATAAACTTTAGTTTGGAGTACTGATTGCCTAGGAGACCAATTCATAAACCTCATATAGGGCTAGTATATTTCTCTGAAAAGAAGACAATTAGTCTATTGTACCATTTATTACACAAAACAGCTTTGAAGTAAAAACAAAATTTAATTTAAAAATTACCTTCACAATTCACTAATTACTTGTGGATGTGCCTTGGCTCCATTGGCTTTTCCATTCAAACTGTGGCAGTCTTTTTCTTGATTCCAGTTGATTGAGGATAAATTTGTGCCGATTGCCGTAGCCAATCCTTTGTTCTGATGCTTTTGTCACTAAGTTCACTGCACTTTCCACGCTTTGACTGTGGCATGAAAAGGCAGCAATTTTCAAGGGTTCTGTTCTTGTATGCAGTAGCTCTTCATTGCTGAAATTCCTTATCAAAGGTGCAGGATTGATAGCTTCCTTTCTCCAGTCAATCATCTCATAGTAGTCTTTGGAATCGAAATTTAGAGATTTAGGAAGCTCAAAATTTCGTGTGCCACTGAAACGTGTCCGACTGAAAAGTATCTTCTGTAGAGCATCTTCTCTGACATCATGTCTGCTATCAGTAAGCATCGACAGTAGGATAGCTTCGGGATTGGCAAAATAGGCATTATTACGGAACACCGGTTCCATAATAATACGATGTTTTTCTTCCAATCCTCGCATCAAGACAATCAAACGAAAAAAATTCCGTGCTCCGTCAGTAGCTTTAGGATGGGATTTGATATGAAACCATCCAGGAGCATATGATTTCATGACGATGGTTACCAGTTCTTTCAGATTTTGTTCAGGATGCAAAGTCGATACATATAAACGAAGAATCCGGTTTGCTCGGGTAATCCAGCGAGCATGATGAATGGCACCTGGAGACCTGCGGGCTAGACTTTCAAATACCCATCCAGATTGCACTGCTAGGCACATATCATAGAGATACTTTTGATCACTGCTCAACTCTTTCACGACATTCGGTGGTATATCTTGGACGTTGCCCTGAACTGGTGAAAATGCCACTAAGTCTAAAATGGTTAAATCACATTTCAATTTCGCTCCAATTGAACTTTTAAAGGTATTTGGCCCTGATGTTTTTCCGTCTATGGTTTCAAATGTGTGTCTGAAGGGGAGTTCATTCATGTGTAAAAGAGACAAGAGCCATTGAACTGATCTATGCAAAAAAATTTCAATCAATTTTATGGTACCAGCAATTCTACCAGTATTGACAGCAGTACCGTCGCATAGCAGAGCATTGAGTGTGTCGATGCTCGCTGAATCAATTAAGAACGTTATAATTTCATCAGCTATACACCGAGCATTTCCTGCGTCAGAGAAGAGATGGTCTACATAGATACCTCCAGGATCTTTGATCAGCACATAATGTTGTTCTTTCTCTTTTCCATGCTTAGTTAACGTATCATCCTTTCTTCCATCAAACCCTATACATTCAATATTCACATCTAGATCTAACAATATTTTTCTTGCCTACACGAATTCTCTCTCTTTCTATTTTCTTCCTATCAAGCATGTTAGATTGATCGATTATTCCCATATCTTTCAATGCAGCATTAACAATAGCTGCTGTAGCTCTCGAACTCACACGGTAACGGTCTGCCACCAATGGTAATTCATTGTATGAATACCTATTTTGATAATTTTCAATCAATTCCACATAGGGCACGAATTCTAGCTCATTGTCACTCTCTTCTATATCTTCGCTAAAGTCATCTACTGAAGAAGATGGTACAACTTCCATAGCCTCTGCCATTTCCACTTGTGACCTTTGTTGCCTCTCTTGTTCTTCTCTTGCTCTTGAGAGGGATCGTCTCTGGACAGCGGCAGCTTCACGATCAAATGGCCCCAATTGATTTATTCTTTGCTTTTGGCCTACAAATGACTTCCCCTCTACCATTGGGATTTTTACCTGGCATCGACAAAAAGGCCTTTCTATTCCTTTATCATAACATTTGCAAGTACAAATGTCAAACATTTCATTATACGAAGCAAGTTTTTTAGCAAAATTTTCATTCCTTTGACGTAGAGGAACCTTGTTCAAGAAAAGAGCTGATCTGATTAATCTTTCCACTGCAGAAGAAATAGATCTTTCTTGAATGACAGGGAAAGAGAACATGGCCCAAATATCTTGAAGATCTTTGGTAACTATATTGTAGCAATCGTTCGCAGTTGCTGATCCCCTTGACTTGATTTTTTTCTCTCTTTTGAATGAAGAAATAGTGTCTGACAACGTCTGCCTTTGTAGGAATCATTGATCGGCGGAATTCAGTGGCAAAACCAAAAGCTGCATTCGAAGATTTGTTTCTGGTTGACATTTTTTCAACCTTTTTAAAAAATTAAAAATCCAGCTTTTATAGAATCATGGATGGATCATAAGTAAATCTAAAGAGCATAAATTCTTATAATTCCTGTAAAAATATATGATAATTAGAATATGAAATTTATTGGTATTGAATTTGAAATTCAAAACACAGCTCAGTAAATTGATTACACATAAACGATGTTTATGTGTGATCAATTTTCTGATATAGCAAATACTTTGAGAAAATACGCGTGGTGAAAATTTTGAGAAATGCAAATGTTTGAGGTAATTGCCTGAAAATTGCACACGATATATATTATGCAATTTTAGGGGGGGGGGGGGGGGGGGGTCATCTCTATGAGAAGATGCTCTAAATGGTCTCCATTTTCATTTATGAGACTTTTTCATTTTTGGGGTGGAGCCAAAAATAGGAGGGAGTATGCTAGTGGTACGAAGGGAGCATAAACTTTCTTTTGGAGTATGTTGGTCAGGACCCCAATTCATAAGCCCCACATAGTGCCCGATCTGCCCCCAGAAATTCGACCCGGCCTAAATTTATTGTACATACACACACAGAATGGGTACCAGCAGCTCCAGCTAAAACACAATGTCTGGGGCGAAGGCTGGCAAAACTAGAGAAGCCAATTTGGGGACTATCTGGATTATTTTTATAGAGACAAAGCTTCTTTCAGATTCATTAACACAGTCTTTTTTGCACAGATTCTTTATACCCACTTTCATTTCTGATACTCAAGCAGTCTTTTGTACCTGGGCACAAACGACTAATTTCATCCGATTCGAAAAATTTCTAAACAAAATCTTTAGTACCTTTAGTTATTACTTTTCCTTCTGACATGGGTTCAATTTCAGGAATAATTCCAAGTCTGTTTTATATTTCTGCTTTTCTTAACTAAATATTCAGTTGTCTGAAATAGATTTATAGTTTTTGATATGGCAAATGGAGATAATGTCAATATTTTGAGTTTCCTCTCATAACTGTCAGTAGAATGGAAAGATTCAACCAGTTCATTCATGAGATGAATCATTGACCTGAAACAAATTCATGAATGTATAATAGCTATAAACAAAACATTACATGTGCATATTAAATTTTTTGGATTATAATATTGATTTCAAGTCTAACAAAATGAGCATTCTTTGAGATAGAGTCAAATTAAACCAAAAATTATTTTGTGACCAAATGAATTCCAAATGATTTAATGGGCCCATTGATCTCCAATCTTTAGGGAGTTGTGCTTCTAGACGTTCTAGTTTCTACTATCAAAGGTGAATACTTACATTTTGTTTTTATGCTTCAGTTTTAGTTTGGGTATATTCCTACTTAATAATAGCGTATCATTTTAAAATTCATACCTTTGAGTTTCATGATCCAACTTTGTAGCTTTTGATGGGCTTGGGATCTCAATTTCTAAACTTGTTTCTAGCTTTCGTTTTAAAGAACGACGTGCTTTTTCTATTGTTTGAATAGCTTTTGCTTCTTTTCTTGAAGAACCCAAACCATCTGAAATTTTTTAATTAATAAATATTTGACTCCATTTGATATATATGGACAATAATAATTAATATGTCAACATATTAATTTCATTAAGTTTTTCAGCAACTGCTGAAAAACTGTCTTGAAAGTAAATGCATTATAAATAAATATAAATAAAAAATTATAAATATAAAAAGTACCTATCATTAAATACTTACGCTTCTTCACTGGAGTCACAGCAAGACTTTCTAGAACTTGAGAAACCTCTTCTTTCGCATTACTTGATATACTTAGATCATATTCATGCTTTCTGAAATAACATTCTCAGAAGACTGATTGTGATCACTCTTCACTTTGTGATGTTGATAGCAACTCTGGTCTCTGGGTCAATAATTTTCTACAGTTGCTACATAGTACAGTATTCCTTTGTAGTTTCCATTTACATCGATCATAAAGTGATTGGCTGATGGTTCTTATATCCTTGTGTATCTTTTTCTTATGTTTTTGTAAAGGATCATCACAGTATCTAACCACTTTTCATTACTAAAAATACAAAATTGTAAATCTCAAAAATAAGATATGATTTGACTCAAAATAAGCACATCTGTAATAAAATAAGCATAATTAACAAACATTTGAGAGAGACTGCGTGAATATGAATTATGCATAGGATGTAAATATATCATTTGTAATTCTCTATTTTAGTCTGTGTAAAAATGTCAAAATTTCAATGTACAATGTACAAATGTCAATGTACATATTTTTTCAATAATTTTTAAAATATCTTGCAACTTGATACCCACGTTTTTTATTGTTTGTATCTTTTAACAATTAATGGAAGTTTAATAAATGAAAATTTTTTTGGGGATTTCATTGTCTAGGGGGGGTGGGGGTCAAAAATAAAAAAAAGGGGGGAGGGGGAAATTTTCATTATTGTTCTACACATTTGAACAATTCTAAAAATGTATAGTTTTATAGGTCTACAACAAGATGTTTGGGAGTTATTGCCCATTAAAGTTAGGTGGTAAAGTGGGGCCCATATCTCAAAAACTATGGGTCATAGAACTTTTTTTATTTGAACCAGTGAAATCAGCACCCGGAAGAACCCCATATGTCAATTTTCATTAAAATCCGGGTCGGAGCGGTGACAAATTTTTTAATTTTTGGGTGATTTGTCCTGGAATGCCCCTAACACACTTCTTGCAGTTCTAAAATTGTAAATATGCCAGTAATTCATATTACTCTTCCAACAGTTTAATTAAGTTGCTTAACGTTGACACGAACATCTTTACAGTCCCACTTAAAACCAAAACTATCTGACGGTGAAAAATATCAAGGACTTATTCCTTAATTGTATTACAATGACGTCATGTTCTGGCGCACGTTAGTCATTCAAGAAATTATACCATCCTAAAATTTTTGGTGGTTGCAATTTAGTTTGTATGGAAAGAAGGCAAACGTTCCTTATAGTAAGTCAATAGCCGCAGCGAATTTTTCACATCCATTTTAGATAACTATTTTCTGAGAATATCTACAAAACAGAATGGTAATTTGAAGGCAAATAAATTATCTATTCAACTGTATAACCTGCGCGCATTTATATATTTACTAGGAAGATATAAACAGTGAAGATTTTGCTTTGAGAACGTGTGAACTTTCTCCACTATTCCACTATTTGTCCGAGCAATACGGTATCTACTAAACAGGAGATCACATCGAGATATATACTACCTACTTGGCATTAACATACTGATAAGAAACAATTACCTTGGTATAACGTTGACCAGTTGTGGTTTCACATAACCATTGCCTGGTGTGCTTGGTGTGTCAGTAGGAGTATAGTACTTTGCGAAGGCGTGGTCCTTCGATATGTTGGGATAAAGGTAGAGAAAATAAGGGAGATCAGCAATGCGGTCGGGAAGAGAACGAATGGCGAAATCCTTGCTGGTAAAAGGTTGCACCATGAACACGTCTCTTTGATCACCTGCAATAACTAAACATTAGTTTTATACAATTAACAAAACCAAGAACTATCTAAGAACGACATCAGTCCCCTCCTTTATTCATGACCTTGACCTTTGTCGCAAGAACCCGAGTCTCGCTCGTGATTTCTCATCTATTAAATACAAAAAGATAATAAATATATGTATAAATGTAGAATTATATACATGTATATAATAAAGGGATCGTTTTTAAGGACCTTGACAGAGGTTCTCTATTGGGGGGGGGGGGGGGGTAGGGGGGGGGTTTTTGTCATACTCGCACTTGGGGAAAAAGGGGGTGGGGGGGGGCACAAAGGAAGACTAGGACAGGCAAAAATGCTGACGGTTTTAACTGATGATAACAGAAAACAAAAACCAGCAACCCAATTGATTGTAGAAACAGGCCCAACTACAAAACTGTACCAGATCACATTACTCAAATAATAACCAATATGAAACAAGAACTATGTCGGAATGATCAATGTCCCCTCCTATGTTTGTGACCTTGACCTTTGGTACATGAAACTTGATTCTTGCTCAAAACACATCGTCTCGTAATAATCCATATACGTGTGAAGTTTCAACATTTAAGCAGCGTGGTTCAAAAGGTATGGCATGGACCTCCATTTGACTTTTGACATCTATTTGTGACCTTTACTTCCGATGCAGTGACCTAAATTGTTGTTTGTAATAAATGGAATTAATGCGATTGTTAATTAATTCAATTTGACGTAATTACTATTTAGAGATTTGTTTTATATTAACTGGCGAGAGATAGAAATTAGTTTTAAAATCCCAGTTGGTATGCCCACAGAGTAATATTTTAAAATTTACAGTTGGCAACCCCGCGACTCATTTCCAAAGGGATTTTCGCTGAAAGTTATGAGCGCTTATGAATGCTTTTTAAAATTCCGTTAATTATAGTCATTTTAGGCCAAATTAACCTCTCTCTCAATGTCACATTCATTTTGATTCGCCCCACCCTTAATCACCATATTTCAGAAGTTAAATTGAATAAAATCATAAAAATCTATTTCGTGTTTCGGCTTCCCATACATACTGCCGAGTCAACCTGGCATTCTACGCAGTTAAACGAAATTCAGTACAGAAAAACGGTTAAAGTTTGTAATGCGGAATAAGTTCGATATAACAAATATCCATTTAAGTAAATAAAAAACATGTGAATACAATAAAAATCATTACAATAAAAGTAAAGCCACATGTTGACAGTACATCGTCTTGTGATGATCTATAGGTGTGTGCGAAGTTTCATTAATTTAAATTGTGGTTTAAAAGTTATGGCATGGACCTCCATTTGACTCTTGACCTCTAACTGTGACCCTGAACTTTGATGCAGGAACAGGATTTTTACTCGTGACACTGTCTTGTGATCAACCACGCGCGTGTAAAGTTTCATTCATTTCTGTTATAACCCGGACACGAAAGTGTGACGGACGGACGGATAACTGCAATCCAGTATAGCCCCCTTCCAAATTTTTTGGTCGAGAACATAAGCGTGAAAGAAGGAACAAACACTAGAGAAAGAAGCAAATTCAAAATTTTTAATTTTTACTCGAAGGCTATAAATTGGTAAGGCATCTATCTGCTCCCAGCATGGAGGCAACTGACTGGAAAACCATTTTTTAAGGATATGACAACGAAAGAGATGCGTACTAATATAATAACCTTTGAGGAGAAGACGCATGAAATCGTGGAAAAATGTTCCGAAGAAAACTAGGAGGAAAAAGAACAAGTCTGAGATACAGAAGATGTCAATGTTCCGCAAGAGTGTGACTAAAAATTTAAGAAACTGCAAAGACAGCATCATCGTCATAAATAATAATATAATAATAATAATAATAATAATAAACAGATTGCGACATAAAACATATAATTGAGAAACGTGCAGAGAAAGGCGGCGACGGCGCTATATATAAGCAATAAAGGGTAACCTAAAACACTTCAGGAATTTTGCAAAAAAGAAAAAGAAAAAGCAAAATCACGGGACCATCACACCCGGCAGCAGGGCTGGAAAAATGGACTGCTACACGCATTAAAACCAGCAAGAATGAATAACAGCTCCTATATTGAATCTAGAGAAGATCGCTCGACACAGGAGAAATTCCCGAGCATCATGAAGAGAGCGAACACTTCCAAATTATAAAGGAGGGAATTAATTTGAAGAAAAAACTATAGACGAGATGTCATCGACTGTGGCCTAAACAAAATATATGAAAGAACAGAAAAAAAATAATAATCTGACATTTTGGACTGAAAAAATTAAATAACCAACATGGATTGCTCATCAAAACTAACTACATATGAGTACTATAACAACATTAGTGATGCACTCAAAAGCAATAACTATGCGATATAGACAGAGTGGTATGGCATTCGAGAAGCGTGATCGTGGAATCATATCATAAATTGAAAAACATTGGAAAATTAAGAAAATGGATATATATGGATATATAAAAATGTATATATAAAAAAGTAAAAATCGCGGCGTATACCAAAAAAGTAAATAAAATCAAAGTGAATTAATCTATACAGCATTTGTTTTTGTTTTTTCCGAGTCTCTTTGTGAGGAAAGTTTTGTTTTTTGAAGTGCCCGCAAATATCCCCCAATTATCCCCCGCAGCCACAGTCGAGAGGACCAATCAGTGAGAAGTATACAGCGTGCCACATCCCCTACCCTGGAGTAACGGAAAATTCTTTCCCTCACACAGCTTGAGTCATCCACCACCCAATACCTCCCATAATACCCCCTTTTTTAGTCACTTCACCAACATGGAAATTAATGCATACCTGCAACTCTGTGGTATCTGTAAAGCTGCAACAGATGAGACAGAGGCGATGAGATGCGATTTTTGTCAGCTACTTTTTGATTTTAAATGCCTAGAATGGGGAGATGAAAAAATCTCCCTTATAACGAACGCAAGGCAGTTTAATGGGATAAAAATTTTCTGCGAGAAATGCTTGACCGAATTAAACTCTTTTACGGTATTTAAAGCAGAAAGAGACTACGAGAAGAGAATGAAAGAGGAAAGTGGAAACAAAGAACCGTGAAAACGGAAGAACGGAGAAAGGCGAAATAGAAAGAATTCAAATACCGTCACAAAACGAGGCCGAAAACACACAGGCGACAAAGAGTGTAAAGACAACACACAGCATAGGGCAACGAAGGACACAACACAACTAGCACAAATAGGACAAGACAAGACAAGAGGGCAGTCAAGTAAACGAAGTAAAACTGTCCCCCAATAAGGAGCACAAAAAACAAAAGCCAATAGTAAATATGGGGAAGGAAATTATATGCAGGTATTATAAAGGGTGATCAGAGAAATGGGACCAAAGAAACCCCTGTAACTCTTAAAGTATAAGTCCTTTTATAAAATCATACGCATCATTCGAAAGAGGATAGTTACAAGTTTGTACAGGATTGTATAGGTTTTGACAATACAAGACAAGATAAGATAAAAACAAAATAAAAGTGTTAGTTAAACTAACCCTTCAAGATGACTGCATGGACTGTGGAACAGCTGCGTTTCATAACTGAGCAATATTATGAGCATGGAAGAAGTGTAGTTTCAGCTCAAAGATCTTTCAAGACAAATTTTCAGATGTCAAAATCACCTTCTAAGAGCTGAAACTACACTTCTTCCATGCTCATAATATTGCTGTTATGAAACGCAGCTGTTCCACAGTCCATGCAGTCATTTTGAAGGGTTAGTTTTAACTAACACTTTTATTTTTGTTTTGTATCTTATCGTTGTCTTGTATTGTCAAAACCTATACAATCCTGTACAAACTTGTAACTATCCTCTTTCGAATGATGCGTATGATTTTATAAAGGACTTATACTTTAAGAGTTACAGGGGTTTTTTTGGGTCCCATTTCTCTGGATCACCCTTTATAAAAGATAATTGCAGATTTAAAAGAGGACAATGTATATACGAACATCCCCCAATATGCAATTTCTTCTATAATAATGGTCATTGTAAATTTGGAGACGGATGTAAATTCTACCACCCGGACATTTGCAGAACTTACGCAAAATATGGAACCTGCAAATTCGGGAATAAATGCTACTATCAACATCTCCCGACGGACTCAACGAACAAAGGAAAAAGTTTAAATGACAATAGGAACAACAATAGGAACACAATAAGCGAACAAGAAAATTTTTTCAACATCTCAGACACCTTACGAACGTTAAATGTCATCCACATGCAGTTGACACAGCTGGAAACCCCCGAGCCAAATCGCTACCGGGCAAGAAGCTACCAATACAAGTAGGAGGAAACGGATCTCTTTCGGAGGATCATAGAGCAACGAATCAAGCGATATCGAAGGAAAACGAACATGAAATGCACAAGGGGCAACGAAAAACAGAGAACATAAAAATTGTCCTGGCTAATATTCAAGGAATAAGACCAAACCAATCACTCAATAAGGTTTCGTACCTGAAAGGATTTATGGACGAAACAAGGGCGGACATCGCATGCCTCACAGAAACTCATCTTAAAGATTGCCAAGGAAATCGTGAAAACTGCGAACATTGTATTGATAAGAAAGAGATAAATATAGAGGGCTTCAACTTACTAAGAGCGGATAGAACGACGAGACGAAAAGGTGGCTGTGCTATATATGTACAGGAAGGTCATATGACAGAGACGATAATAAGTAAATCAAACAGCTATGTGGAACTCCTAGCAGTGAAAATAGAAAAATTAAACTTGATAGTAATAGTCATCTATAGACCTCCAAGCACCCCAACCGAAAAATTCTCGGAGGCCACTGATGACATTAGAAAGCTGATAAAGGCCATAAACCCTCCATCCCCCAATATAATGATCTGCGGAGACTTTAACTTCCCATTTATAAAATACAAAACGGTGAATAGGAATATATATATTCACCAGGACAAGGGGGGCACAAGAGAAGATCAGGAACAAGCAAAAATGTTGATGGCTCTCACAAACGAGTTTATGCTGACACAGGAGATAACAGAAAATACCAGAAAAAATAACTGCCTAGATCTGGTATTCACGAATAACACGAACTTGATTGCTGATATAAAAATAACCCCAACCATTATCTCAGACCACAACTTAATCGAGATATCAACAAATATGACGGCAGCATTATAAGACAATACACATATTGTGGAAAGAAGTAAATTCGGGGACTTTAACTTAAACTCGAAGACTATAAATTGGGAAGCAATCAGATCGCACATGGCCCAAATAGAATGGAGAACAATTTTCGAGAATAAAACAACTGAAGAAATGCTAACAACCTTGGAGGAAAAAACGCTGAGAATTTTAGAAAAATACGCTCCGAAATCACAGCCAAAAGGAAAGAGGAGCTGGCTAGAAAGGCAAAAGAGAAGTCTATTCCAAAGAAAGAGAGTGGAGACGAAGTTAGGAAACTGCGTAGATAATGACAGGAAAACAATAAAAGAAAAACTGGAGGGTATCGACAGGGAAATACAAGCCCTGATTAAGGACCATACAGAGAGGGAAGAGGAAAAGGCGGTAGAAGCAATAAAGGAAAATCCAAAATACTTCTATAGCTATGCAAAAAGGAAAACAAAAACGCGCGCCGCTATTGGGCCCTTAAGGACGGGAAATAATGAACTAACCGACGATCCAAAAGAAATATCTGATACATTGAGAGCTCAATATGAATCAGTTTTCAGTACCCCAAAAAGTGACAAAGCGATACCTGACATAAATGCATTCTTTGAAGAGGAATTGCAAGGAGAGTATATAACAGACTTTGAGTTTACACCAGAAGATGTAGCGAGAGCTATAGGACAAATGAAACTACATTCAGCTGCAGGTCCGGACAATTGGAACGCATTATTGATTAAAAACTGTAAAAATGAAATAGCTACACCTTTATACTGGATATGGAGAAGATCCCTAGACACGGGGGAAATACCGAGCATCTTGAAAAGAGCAAACATTGTCCCTATATATAAAGGAGGGGACAGATCTCAAGCAAAGAACCAGTGTCATTGACGTCCCACCTCACCAAAGTATTTGAAAGAATAGTTAGAGAGAAAATTTACGATTTCCTGGAGACACGGGAAAGATTCAACGAAAATCAGCATGGATTCCGATCAGGTAGATCATGCCTATCACAACTAATAGAGCACTACAACAATATCCTAGATGCATTGGAAGGCAATGGCAACTACGATGTTATATACACAGATTTTGCTAAAGCTTTCGATAAATGTGACCATGGTATAATAGCACATAAAATTAAAGACATGGGAATAACAGGCAAAGTGGGAAAATGGATCTACAACTTCCTTAGTGATCGTCTGCAGGTCGTCAAAATTCAAGGTATATCATCATCAGAATCGGAAGTACCCAGCTCAGTACCACAAGGGACAGTACTGGCCCCACTCCTGTTCATTATCATGCTAACAGACAGACAGCGGAGTAAACAGCAATAGTATAGTAACATCCTTTGCAGACGATACAAAGATCAGCAGAAAAATCAGCGATGTACATGACGTGGAGGCCTTGCAGAGGGACACGAACAAAATATACAAATGGTCAGAAGACACCATGTCATTCAACGCCGAGAAATTTCAGCTCTTGAGATATGGTAGAAAAGAAGAACTTAAACAGACTGCATATTATGCTCCAGATAGACAGGAAATTCAGAGAAGCATGAAAGCGATTGATCTCGGGATAATAATGACAGATGATGCGAAATTCGAAACACAAAATCAGATAGCGATAAATAAAGCAAAAAGAGTCGCCGGACAGATTCTAAGAACGTTCAAGAGAAGGGACAGGACAGTAATGATTCCCCTGCTAAAAACACTGATTATACCAAAACTTGAATACTGCTCAGTTTTGACGTCCCCATATAAAAAGGAAGAAACTAAGGTGCTTTCCTGTTAACGGGAATAACCAACCGCCCGCCACCAAACTGTTTGTTATGTATTTCTGCTCTCGTCATTTTTGTTTAAACTAACGAAAATTTCACAACTTAACCTAACCAATCATCAAGGGCGTGCAGTTGACCTAACCGGGCATTTAATTACCTTAACAGGTTAATATAGCGGAAAATGCCCGGTTAGGTCAACTGAATGCCCAGTTAGGTTAATTGAATGCCCGGTTAGATCAACTGTACGCCTTTGATAATTGGTTAGGTTAAGTTGTGAAATTTTCGTTAGTTTAAACGAAAATGACGAGAGCAAAAATACATCATAACAGTTGGGTAGTCCCGATAATACGTAAATACCGAATTTATTAATCATTTAAATGAAATTAGTTAATATGTAAGCCATAATCAGTTAGTAGGGGGCCAAAATGTCTTTACGTTATCTAAAATCGCAGAAAAAACGTCGCTGCTTTCGGTACGTTGTCGCCACATGAATTCCGCAAGATACGAGTCCAGATGATGGCAGGCGGTTGGGTATTCCCGTTAATAGGAAAGCACCAAAACTAATAAACTAGAAGAAACTAGGACATTTCACAGCAAAAATTGATGAATGCAAAGAGCTCAACTACTGGGAAAGACTACGTAAACTAAATCTGTACTCCCTGGAAAGGAGAGAGAGATACACCATAATCTACATATGGAAAATGATCGAAAAACTGGTACTAAACCCAATTACCATTCAAACAACACTGGAAAACAGGAAAGGCAGGAGGGTGTTAGTGTTCCCAAATTAAAGGCCCGACAAGGGACCTCCTGAACACAAAGAAAATAGCTTGGTTGTCAGGGGGGCCAAGACTTTTTAACCAGCTTCCAAAAGACCTCAGAAACGTTACAGGGGTCAAAGTTGAAGTCTTCAAGAGAAGACTAAATGCCTGGCTCAGAACGGTACCAGATGAGCCGGGTGTACCTGGTTATGTACGGTGGAGGGCAAAAAAGCAACTCGCTCCTCCACCAAGCCAGACCTAGAGGCGGGGCCACCAGCTTGACCTTCGTGCGGAGAGAGACCAACGCACGGAACAGCAACGAGGCAGGGGTGCAGTGCCAATTTTATAGGTGCCGGAGCTCTGGTGGGCCTGACAAAAGCCTGCCATTTCCTATCCTGTTTCTATACAGTATATGCCACACGATGACTAAGTATTTCGTGTTTGCACTCACTCACTAAACTGTTGATAACACTAGGCAACAAATTTCAACTTTTTTTTTGTTACAGACACGTGAACTACTGATTCCTACTAAAGCGGTGATGCTGATTTCAGATCTGATATCAAAATTTCTCTATCACGTCCAGATTTTGTGTAACCGAAAACCCCTATTTTTCATTTTTTTTCTCACCCGCTTCTATTACGAAAGCCGTCTAAGCTACTTTTCCGTGCCACGTTTTATGTTAAGCATACTTAAATAATTAGTGAACAGGGATGTCTTTCCTCCTTTATTCTGGCTTAAGACAGAAAGCGGAATTCCGCTGGCGGAGCTACCACCCGTGCGCCCAACCATCCACCCAAAGCGCGTTAGTATTTTGTTGTTACTACTGAAAGGCAAATTCCTGTTCTTAAGTGAAACTTTGGTGTGTCCTCTTCCTTTGTCGCTTGTAGGATGACGAGCTCTCCTTCTGCAGGAACCAACAATAATCTCCCATCATATTTGGGTTGAAATTACCTTGGTATCTGTTTTCCATAACTGAGATCTGTTGGTGGAAGCGCTCACCATGCTCGTCACTTACAGCCCCAAGGTTGGCCGGGAAGAAGTCAAGATGAGAATGTAAAAAATGAATTTTCAAAGACATTCTGCATCCCATTATTTCATAAGATTTAAGCATGTTTTCTACGAGTTTACGGTGGTTTTCAGCTTTGTGGTTTCCAAGAAAATTTTTGACAACTTCAACGAAAGATGTCCATGCTCCTAGTTCATTCTCATTTAGGTTAGATGGAAACGATAAGTCGTGGATGACACTGCGGATCTGTGGTCCAATGAAAACTCCAGCTTCTAGCTTAGCATCTGTCAATATTCCTTTGAATTTATCCTTTAAATATTGGAAACCACTACCTTGATCCATACCTTTCACGAAATTTTTCATAAGGCCAAGTTTAATGTGAAGTGGTGGAAGATGTACTTTCTGAGGGTCAATAAGTGCTGGGTGTTTCACATTGTATTTACCAACAACATGTTCAGTTCTAGATGGCCAATCATTTTTTTTGTAGTGGTTCTTGTCATCTCTGCTGTTCCATAGACACAAAAAGCACATATGCTTTGTGTAGCCCAACTGTAACCCAAGAAGTAATGATACAACTTTAAGGTCGCCACAAATATTCCATGTGTGGTCCTTATATTTGATGAGTCTTAGCAGCAGTTTCATCGATTCATAAGTCTCATTAAGGCCAGTGGCATGTGCTACAGGTATTGAAGGTTTTTCATTGCCGTTGTGCAGTAATACAGCTTTAAGGCTAGCTTTACTAGAGTCAATGAACAGTCTCCATTCTTTTGGATCATAGCGACAGCCAATCCCTTGCATCAGACCACTGATATCGTGGCAGAAACAAACGTTTTCTTCCTGTAAGTAAAATGATGAAAACTGCAAATGGCGATGGCGGAAATGGGAAACTTTGGTGTTTGGTTGGAGAAGATTAAATTCTTGAAGTCTTGAACCAAGCAACTCTGCCTTTTCTTTTGGTAATTCCAAATCGCGCACTAAGTCATTTAACTCCGCTTGACTTAACAAATGTGGGGAAATATTTGCATCTGGAACATATATGCCATCTTTCCCTGTTTCTATATCACTAGCAGAATCTTCAGATGAACTGCTGTCTGTTATCGTTGCTGGTGGAACTGGTGGTGGATTTGTTTCATCATGTGGTATATACTGTATAGTTGGCAAAAAAAATTGCTTTAACCTTGAAAAGCAAGTTTCATATTATTGGCATTAAGCCGATTAAAACCAAAATCTGGACGTGGTAGAAAATTTTACTAAAAGTGATTTGCATTTTACACAAAATCTAGACGTGATAGAAAAAATCTAATTATAGATTTGAAATCAGCATACCGAAATTAGCTAGGAGCACCTATTTGGTCTTCCGTAACAAAACCTTTGTTGCCTAGTGTAATTAATGGAGACAATTTTTTTTGTTGCTTGTTATGGCAATTCCTCCAAACTTCCTCTTGCAGAGGTGCCGGAGCGGCGCTCCGGTGAGCTCCGGCAGCACTGCACCCCTGCCTTTGGCCTAATAATTTGGATGTGGACTTATTTCTTGGTAGGCTCAACAATTTAGTCCCATGTATTAAGTTTACAGTTGAAAAAGAAAATGATGGAAGCCTATCTTTTCTTGATCTAAAAATTTGGAGATGCTCTAATCAGTTCAAATATGAAGTCTACCGTAAGCCTACTAATAATAACTCTTATGTGCATTTTTATTCTGACCATCATCCTTCGATTAAATCCTCTATTTTCTCTGCTATGTTTCTTCGAGCATTGAGAGTTGTCATTCCTGAATTTTTAGATTCCGAGTTATGCAATATCATGAATATTGGTACTAAATTATGTTATCCTATTTCATTTTTAGATAACTGTCTTAAGAAAGCCAAGAATAGGTATTATAATAATGTAATTGTAAAGGAATTTCAGCGTAAAAATATCCTTAGCCTACCTTACCATGTTAATTTTCAATATATATATATATATATATTCATTACATATTACTAAAGCGGACAAATCCAATTCGATCGTCATCATGGACAAAAACAGTTATGTTGAAAAGATGAATACGTTATTAAGTGATCGTGACACGTACAAACCTCTAAATAGAGACCCATTGGAGGATGTTAATAAAATGTTTAACAGAAAATTAAGAGAAATATTAAAAAATAACTATAATGGGCTTTCACAACAGTTTCTTAGTATCAATCCGTCACTACCATATCTGTACGGCTTAGTAAAAACACACAAAGTTAATAATCCCATGAGGCCTATTGTTAGCTCAGTGGGCTCCGTAACCTATAAACTATCAAAATGGTTAGTTAGTTTATTAACGCCGTTAGTTGGCTCTATTTCTGAGTCACATATTGTAAATAGCATGGATCTTATTGACAAACTGAAATTCCCTAATGACCCTAATTTCAAATTGGTAAGCTTCGATGTATGCTCGCTATTCACAAAAGTCCCTGTTGATGACCTACTTGATTTTTTAAAAGATAAGATCTCTGAATATTCTTTCCCTGTTCAACACAACACTCTTATTGAGTTAAGCAAGCTTTGTGTCAAAGATTGTAAATTTCAGTTTGAAAATAAGTTTTATGCTATGTCGTTTGGATTGGCTATGGGAAATCCCCTTTCACCTGTACTAGCTAATTTATATATGGAATTTTTTGAAAGTAGAATTTTGCCTACGATTGTTAATTTTAACCTGGTTTGGTACAGGTATATAGATGATATTTTATGCCTTTGGCCTAATAATTTGGATGTGGACTTATTTCTTGGTAGGCTCAACAATTTAGTCCCATGTATTAAGTTTACAGTTGAAAAAGAAAATGATGGAAGCCTATCTTTTCTTGATCTAAAAATTTGGAGATGCTCTAAATCAGTTCAAATATGAAGTCTACCGTAAGCCTACTAATAATAACTCTTATGTGCATTTTTATTCTGACCATCATCCTTCGATTAAATCCTCTATTTTCTCTGCTATGTTTCTTCGAGCATTGAGAGTTGTCATTCCTGAATTTTTAGATTCCGAGTTATGCAATATCATGAATATTGGTACTAAATTATGTTATCCTATTTCATTTTTAGATAACTGTCTTAAGAAAGCCAAGAATAGGTATTATAATAATGTAATTGTAAAGGAATTTCAGCGTAAAAATATCCTTAGCCTACCTTACCATGTTAATTTTCAATACCTTCCAACTGTACTTAAAGCAATTGGCATTAATGTAATCTTTAAGTATAATAATGCGTGTAGAACAGCTAATACTTCCAATGCTTTATTTAACCATATGTATAGATGTAACCATAGCATCAAGTGGGATAGTTCTAAAGCGCTTGTTAAAAACAGAGATATAATAGAAAGAAATATTCTAGAATGTGCATTTATTCATTTTAAAAACACTTTCAATAACAGTGCGGGGACGTATAAAATTGACGATATCATGTTAAAATTTCTTTTGCCTCTCATTAACCCTTGTTAAGTATGTGCTAATTGTTTTGTTTTTCCTGTACGTTGTATATATTTATGGGCATCTCGCCTTTTATCTTCATTCCGTGATGAGGTGTAGCTTTGAATACACGAAAGGCCTTGGAATCGTTTTTCTCTTTCCTTGTGGGTTTGCAGCATTTATTCATTTCACGTGTTTTATTGTGAAATTCATCCCATATACATATATATATATATATATGGTGTCTCAAAAGTCACTATCTATTTTGAAAAATAATGGGAATTACGAAAAACTGGTTTAAGACATGAAAAATATATTTATTTCAAAGTAAGTGCCACAAAGAATTAGTGCTATTTATTTATCTGTCTCCACATGGCGACCATCAGTGTCTCTACAGAGCTCAAAGCGATAAGTTGTTTCCCGGAACACACTTTCCAGCATTTGAGGTGTTATTTTCTGAACTGCATCGGTAATACGATTTCGAAGTTCGGCTACATCACTAATTCTTCTACCAGTGTACACCTTAGACTTAATGAAACCCCAGGCGAAAAAATCTAATGGTGTTAAATCGGGTGAACGTGCTGCCCATGGTTGTGTTCCTCCACGACCAATCCAGCGACCGGGGAAGCGTCTGTCAAGATAATCACGTACAATTATTGCATAATGGCACGGTGCTCCATCCTGCTGAAAAACTACTGTGTCAAGAATGCCATCTGTAAGAAGTTGAGGTTCGAGGAATTGTTCAAGCATGTCAAGATAATAAACCAACTAACTTTTTTTAAATACACAAATTTGCACCAGAAGTACATATCTTTATGCCAGCATAGCATTTTTAAAAAAAACATCTGTCACCGAAATAGATAGTGACTTTTGAGACACCCTGTATATATATATACACACGAGGTGTGATCAAAAAGTTTGGTAAATAGTCGCGCGACTAATGAACGCGTCACTAGGTGATGTCAGTGTGTATGGCTGATGACGTTACCTTGGCCATTTGCCAGATGCCAACAAACACCATTCAACTACGCATCAGTGCGCCGTGGCATTGCTTTGTGTGAGGACGTTTTTGTGGCGTCTGGTGATTTTGCAAAAAATGTCGAAATTTGAGCAACGTGCAAACATCAAATTTTTTTTAAACTTGGTAAGACGGCTACAGAAACGCACGGAATGCTTGCAGCTGTCTACGGAGATGAAGTTGTTACAAACAAGACTGTTCATCTCCACACTCTTCGCCGTCCAGAGGATGTTCGAAGATTAAATCTTGATTCGTCCGTGAACAATACTCGACCCCATTGGACCATAGTCCAATTGACATGCTCACGAGCGAAAGCAAGACGAGCATTGCGGTGGTGTGGGAGCAATTCCGGGACCATTGTTGGACGTCTAGCATGTAAGTTACTTTCCATAAGTCTCCTACTAATGGTTCGCTCCGATATACTGACGTCTCGAGACCTTTCCAGCTCACTGCTGACGTTTGTCGCAATCAAGCGATGATCTCCCAAAACACTCAAGACGATGAAACGATCGTCACGGGCAGATGTGCAGGGCGATTTTTCAGATCTGGTCTTCGGGTGTACTCTCCTGTCTCCACATAACGTTGGTAGACACGTCGAACCGTTGTTCTTAGAATTCCTAGCGCATCGGCGATGTAACGCTGGCTCCGACCATCTTCAATTTGGGCAACGACTCTTGCGACGTTCACGGCACTCAAATCCATTGTAAATGTCCAATTCTGAAACCTAAAAGAATTAGAAGTCTATCTGTTACTAAAAGCAAATGCCTACTCCCACGACTGGAAGAAAAAAGTGGCACTAGCAGTCTAAGAGCAACTGAATGTTAGACCGTCTTATTCTTAAAAGAAGTCAAAAATTCGTTACAGCTCGTGTGTTCGCAGCTGGCATTGTTTTTTCTCGTTATTTGGTTGCCTCAGACTATATTTTCGAATTTTAACACGTTTATAAACAGAAGCTTGCCCCCTTTTTTGCTTTTCGCGATATTCCAAGTGGGCTGATTTTTCTGCCGTTCAGTGTAGTTGCGGGAGAATTCCTTCAGCAATTTTAAAAGTTTGTTTCTAATGTTAAAACTTGAGGTTCCCATATAAGGTAAAGTGAAATACACGATATCTTTGGGGACTGTAATTATTATGTCTCTAGTTGTCGGGTTTATTAATCTATTTAGGGTTCTGCCTATTGTAGTCGTCTCCACTAATCTAGAAGGGAAATTATTCTTGGCAAGGAATACAAAAGACTACAATAGGCAGTTCAAAGAACGAAGACGAGCCGTTCACGAATGCAACTCTCTTTCTAATCATTAAACAAAATCAATTCCGGGTTAGCTTTCATTCCTTTTACTAATATACAATATTTTCTTACGTGTTTACAAACAAATAAAAACGGACCTTTGCTCGAGTCTTCGTACATCCACGCAATGGTGACGCCTCCCAATTCTGAGTCTGAGAATCGAAGGAGGAAAGTTCCTGAAGCAGATTCTTTGAGCATCTCCTCCGCCTGTTTCCTTCCGACAAAACCCATGATGGAGTTATCATTCCACAATTGCCTCAAATGCTCTCTCGTCACCTGATAATATTGAAAATTTTAATTCACTCGAAACATACGCATAACCTACCTTAAAAAATGTAAACTCGCCTTCACGGATGCCCAGATCTTGTACACCAAAATTATATCGCCTATTATTACATATATACAGTGTGTATATATATATATACATATATAATGCAGGAAGGAGGGGCCCAAGGCGAACACCCGTGAAAGCGACTCTTCCCCGTTCATATCCGCTAATAATGGAAGAGGACGGAAATCATTGTCCAAGATTTTCGAGATACCTAGACACACTAGTTTAATAGATTGAGAGGGGTGTGGGGTCATTTGCATTTGTAAAAAGAACTGTCAATAGTCACGTTTATCAAGAAATCTTAGAATACTTCATGCTAGAGTCTGCAGAACAGCTGTATGGAAACGAATCTCTTATTTTTCATGACGACCTGGCTTCAGTTCGTGCGGATCGTGCAACAACTGCGTGGTTTGATGCTTATGAAAATGAAGTACTACCATGGCCAGCTAATTCTCCCAATCTTAATCCAATAGAAAATCTTTGGAATTTTGCTAAGCAGAAGACTAAAAGCGTAAACCAGGAACACTTAGTGAAGAGGTGTTTGATGACAACCTGGCAATCGATAACTACGGAAGAATGCGAGGGGCTTGTTGACTCGATGCCACGTCGATTGGAAGCCATAATCAGGGCTAAGGGTGGACCAACTAAATATTACGAGGCAGAGTTAAAAAGTCTTCGATAAGGGTTTAATATATTGGCAGTACTCAATAATTAATAATTTATTCTATTTTTTTTTGGTAACATTTGACAAGATATTCTAATATTTTGATATATAATGTCGCTGTGCATTAACTTTTCAGTTTCATAGTTTTTAATATATTTTAATTTTTTTCAAAACTGGCACACGGGCGTCTTTTCCTCATAATACGTCACAGATACTGTATATGGGTCTGTGGAAAATTTGGGAGTATCGAAATGGAAGACCCACCTAATCTTGGATAAGCCATATTGACATTAAAAAAAAAAAATAATAACAAAAAATAAATCAGAAGAACTTGAACTCTTGCTGAGAAAAATTAAAAAGACACTAACGAAGAAACAAATATGGGATGAAAAGAAAAAAAGATCCCATAGCTAGAAATGGCAACACGGTTTTGGGAAGAAGAAAAAGATCGGGATAAGCTTAATAAACAGAATAATAGGAAGGACGAGGAGGCGCGAGACGAAAGAAACCGAAATAAAAATGTTCATTATTGGTGTCAAGAAATAAAACATATATAAAATTCCTAGGTAAGAAGTTCATAAATTTCCCTTCGGTTATTAAATTTAGGTTAAATAAGCTGACATTTCAGCTGTAATTGTTTAACAAAAGAGTATGGAAGTCCTGTTTATGGACAAATAGCTAGGCTGGTTCATCTTTGACCTAGGTCTTCCATCTCCAACGTAGCCTAGGTTGTGTTTAGACTACTCTGGTTGAAGCAGAAAAAACGTGACCATCACCGATTTTTTTGAAAATTGCCACTTATAGATCTCGGTGAGAAAAACAGAATGACGGTTGTTTCAATACTCTAGGTCATATGGTTCCGGAGATATGGTTATTCGAATTTTGTAAAACAAAAAGGTCAATTTCCAAAGTCATACCATATTTCAACATGAAATATCTCAGCTCCTATTGCACTTACAGAGACCATTTAGACATTATTTTAAAGCCTTTAAGCAGATCTACAACTTTGTTTCTATTCATATTTTACCTCAGTGGTAAAAAAAAAGTTGATCTTATTTTTGACCTTTGATCTTGTGTAGGTTATTTGATGTCACAACCGATTTTTTTCTCCTTTCACCCAATTTTGGGTACACACGTCTAACTTAACCTAGAACAAGATTTTTAGTGTTGATTAAGTTAGTATAGACGCTACAGCCATTTCAGTGGACCACCCCTACCTCCATTTTGACCAAGTACCTTTTTCCAGCAAACTTTGGAGCGCCGTTTCTTTGGAACTGTTTGAGCCAGTGTTGAGAAAAGTACCATTAGATTTGACTCACTGAGATCTATAATGTCTGCTATTTTTAAGACAATTTGCCTTTTAATATGTACATTAAAATAACCTATTCCTTTATTTTTACCAATTGAGTTATAAGAACCGATTCTTGTCTAGCTGGGTGAAACCATGAAAAAAGAGGCAACATAATTTTATATTTAAAAAAGGCAGTTATTAGGTATTTACAACATTTTAGTTTTTTCTTCTTTCCCGCCTACCATCAGCTCCTCTTACAGAAACAGTCTTTTAACCCTGGCATTTGTCTACTCACATCTGGCGAATGATAGAAGTCAATTACTTTGGCAGCAGTTTCACTATTCAGGCGTTCCTCCAAACGCAGATTAGGAGTTGAAAGCACTCCCTTCTCCCTCACCAAACTCTTTGCTTGCCTAGCCATGTAATCTGAGCACTTAAATTCTTCTCTGATCTTTACTTGTGTCCATCTTTTTGGTAGGATAGTAAGAATTGTCAGTTTTTCACTTCGACTTGTCACTTGATTAAATTTCTCTTTTAGTTGTTGAAAAATCTCCAGTTCTGTATCATCTGAGTCACTGCATGAAACTGGTTGTTTAGTTGCAAATTCAAGCTTTCTTTTCACAACTCCTATCAGGTCATCTCATAAGTAATGTCGTTTTTTACGATAGATTAAGTTTAAACTAGTCCTACTCGGTTTAAGCATAAATTTTCCGAAGGTTATATCTAAGAGGAGATCTATCGTGTTTCGCTACATACTTTACAGACCTTGACCAGTGAAGACGTGTGTTTTGATTTATGTGAACCCCTCATAAACATGGCGGTATCAGAAGAGCATATCAGGCATATAACGCTTTACGAGTTCAAAAAAGGGAATAGTGCTACTGAAGCAACGCGAAACATTCAGGACGTTTATGGCAACGATATTCTGCATGTGAGGAAATGTCAAAGATGGTTTCAAAAGTTTAGGAATGGTGTCTGCTGTTTGACAGATGCAGCACGCTCTGGACGACCTGCTGAGTTTGATGATGACCTGCTGTTAGCCGCACTTGAAGAACTGTTCAACAACTGTCGAAGAATTGGTCCAGAAACTCAATTCATCCCCGTCCACCATCCATCGACATTTGCAACAACTCAGGAAAGTGCCTAAGTTAGGAAAATGGGTGCCACATGAATTGTCGGTCGACAATCTGAGGGTGCGGGTAAACATTAGCACAGCTCTTCATTCCCGTGAACTCCAAGATCCGTTTTTGCACCATTTAGTGACTGGTGATGAAAGTGAATACTGTATCAGAATGTTAAGCGTCGTCGACAGTGGGTTTGTGCCGGAGAACCAGCGACACCACAGCCAAAACCAAATCTTCACCCTCGGAAGGTGTTGCTTAGTGTTTGGTGGGATAAAGGTGGTGTAATACACTTCGAAACGTTACCACACAACCAGACAATCACCGCTCAAGTCTACTGTCAACAAATGGATCGATTGAACACCGCACTAAAAGAAGAGAGACCTTCTTTGGTTAATCGGAAAGGAATCGTGTTCCACCACGACAACGCACGTCCTCATACCGCTCGGATCACTTCGGCAAAAATTGAGGAGCTTGGATGGGAAAAACTTCCACATCCTCCAGACCTTGCGCCTTCAGATGCATCTTTTCAGGAGTCTGCAAAACTATCTTGGCGAGAAACAGTATACTTCTTTAGATGACCTGCACACCAGTCTTTGTACGTTTTTTGCCTCAAAACCGCCTGAATTTTATAAACATGGCATTGAAAAGCTTGTAGGACGTTGGCAGAGTGTCATTGAGTCGATGGAAATATATACTAGATAGTTTTTTTTTTTTGGTCCTTCAAATTCCAATCTAAAAAACGACATTACTCATGGGATGACCTGATACTTTCCTCAACTTTCTCTTTGCGTAACCAGCGCTGTCAGAGAGTTTACATGGTTTTATTGGGGTCTCATCAAGTGTGGCCAATGAAGCATTGAATTTACTAAGCTCATACTGCATTTCAACTACATCTCCAATGGTTTCTAGCTCAGATGGGGCACTTGAGGTGGATGGTGATTTTTCAAGTGGTTCATATTCAGGCATTGGGGATGGACGATTTGCTAGTATATTTCAACAGGTTGCACATGCTTTATGATTATTTGTTAGTTTCAATTCAGGATTTTGATCAATCAAATTTTTAGTCAATGCATGCATGCCTTTTTTCACTTTTCCTTTGTGTTTTTTAAATGGGTCACAACAGAACCTGCCCATATTCAAACTGCTGAAATCCATGTTTATCTAAGAGAAAAAAAAAAAACGTGTAGCTTAAAAGCCAGGGTTGGGTTCAATTACACAAAATGGAAACTATTACAATTTTTTTTTATTTTTCTTCAAATTAATTACAGTTAGTATTGTACTTCACAATTTCAAGATCAATTGCAATTACAATTAATTTTGTCTGAATCAATTACAATTACGCAAATATAACTATCTATTCTATATATCTAAATATATATCTAAAATAAATATATATCTATAAAAATATATATCTATATCTAAGTATAACTAAATAAACTATCAAAGGTTTATTTTCATTGGATGATGTATGACTGCCAGATCTAGAGGTATAATTTTTAACAATTGACATTAATTGATCAATTACATCAGTTATAGCTCAAAAATCAATTACAATTACCTTTATTTTTATTTTATTTTGAATCAATTACAATTAATGGAAATTAGGATCAATTAGTTAAAAATACAATTATAATTATTCATTGTATCCAACCCTGTTAAAAGCTACTTTTGCTTAGATGGCACAAATAAAATTTGGGACCTACTGATCTTGTTTCAGAGGTCTACATACAACAAGAAAAATGTGCAGTTTGATCTACAGATTGGAATAAATACAGATGCCAAAAAAATTCTTGCTCCAAGGTTTAAATAAGCTTATTTTCACATGGGTACACAATGAATAAATACACAAAGTTAAGTAATTCTATTAAAACTCATCTAACTCTTAAAACTGAACTTATTCTATCGGGTAGTACCTATAGCCTAGTATAAGGTACTTATATACATACATAGCTTTATCTTTAAACAGGATAGCAGGTTCGAAGTTCTTCACACTTTTGAATGTCCATATAAATTAATTAATTATGTAACTTAAATTACCCGTATTATATAATTCTCTGAAATATACAAAAAAAATAATTTTATAATAGGGCCGGATACTTATTCGACCAAATAACTGGGTTAGGTTAGGGTTAGATAATTACCAATTTTTTTGAAAATTAGCAGACATTATATATCTCAGTAAGAAAAATCTAATGGTATTTTTTTCAACACTCTAGCCAAACAGTTCTAAAGATACGATGCTCCAAAGTTTGGTGGAAAAAGGTACTTGGTCAAAATGGAGGTGGGTATGGTCCACTGAAATGGCTGTAGCGTCTATACTAACTTAATCAACACTAAAAATCTTGTTTTAGGTTAAGGTAGACATGTGTACCCAAAATTGGGTGAAAGGAGAAAAAAATCGGTTGTGACATCAAATGACCTACACAAGGTCAAAAGTAAAAAATAAGATCAACTTTTTTTTTTACCACTGAGGTTAAATATGAATAGAAACAAAGTTGTAGATCTGCTTAAAAGCTTTAAAATGGTGTTTAAATGGTCCCTATAAGTGCAATAGGAGCCGAGATATTTCATGTTGAAATATGGTATGACCTTGGAAATTGGCTTTTTTTTTTACAAAATTCGAATGGCCATATCTCCGGAACCATATGACCTAGAGTACTGAAACGAGCGTCATTCTGTTTTTCTCAGAGATCTATAAGTGTGCCAATTTTCAAAAACAAATCGGTGATGGTCACGTTTTTTTCACCGTTGAACTGACATGGAATGAATGACCCATATTCCTCATAAAGGTGTATAACTTAAATGTATTATCAAGGTCGTGGGCGCATTTCAGACATTTTTGTTTGGTTAGGAGTTTATATATGTGAGGGAATAAATTTTTAATGTCATAACTACACCCAGGATATCTTACATTTATTTTTAGGTTCATTAAAAAATATTAATATCTCTTATGATGAAAGCGTCTGTATTGCAGAGCTAATTATGAGCTCGTATCATGTTTGTGAAACTTATTGCGCTAGTGCTGGGAAGTACAGTATATAAATTGCTATTACGCTTTAAGCTGATACCATACAGTGGTACCAAATGACCTTTGATGTTTCCATGTGTGTTTTTATGGAACCAAAACAATCGAGGTGTTTTGGTAATCTTCTGATATTTACTCTTAAGTGTTAAAAAGTTACTATGCAACTTCAATTTTAAATCTTCAACTGATAATGAATGAAATTAAAACTAGTGGAACTCGTGGAGGAAAATAGCGTCGATTGTCAAGGTACTAAGCTTAATAATAACCAAAGAGAAACCTCTCACTCACCTTCATGACCCCATAGAACCACTCCCAAAATGTGAAACTTCTATCTGGAAGAGGCTCTTTGCAGAATTGCGACCACGAAAGAAGCATCTGACTGTAATCGTTGTTTTGGGTACTTCTTTAGGGGGATAGAGAAGTGAATTAGGGCCGTTAAAATCGCCTTTTACAGCCAATTCTTTTAAAAATTAAGATTTTTTTAAAAATTTGAATAATAATAATTCCAGTGTATGTGACATTGCAAAGTGATAGTCGTTCAGAGAACTCACCTGAACGCCTTACTAGCCAAAAAATCAAGATTTTCAGGGGAAAGACCTTTTCCTGTTGAGGAATTGAACTTCATGTTCAACATCTCGGCAACTTGAGGCCACAAAACCTAGGAGACAATGCGAGAAAGGGTAAATTATTAAACTTCAAATAATTCAACTCGCCTGAAGAATAAATACGGGCTTCTTCAGTTACTGAGACGTTCGCGGTTTATTTACCCTTAAGAAGCAAAATTCCTTCTTTATCACCTACATTACGCACTTAACATTACTTCCTTTAATAAGAAAATTATTTAAAAATGCCCAAGACTCTGTTAACATTTGCTTGAAAATTATTAATGCCTGCCGCCTACCTTTAACCCTTTACCGTCACATGTTGCCTCTAGTTACCTTTCCAAATACACGCATTCATAACTTAACCCTACAAAAAATTCTGGCGATAAAGCGTTAAGCCATAAACCAGATCTAAAAAGTATTTACAATTTTAAATTGTTACTCATCATCTTAAACGCAACATCTTTCAATAAATGCACAAACTATAAACGTACAATAATTTTCACACTTTCTTAACTATTCTTACTACTATAGTACAATAAAAAGAGGAGAGGTACAGTAAGAGTAATCAATAGATAATTGCTTCTTTCAATATCTGCCCTATTATTCTTTGGGTTTTATTTACTGGTATCTTAAATTTCACATCATAAAAAGGTTTATAAAACTGAAAGAACCTGCAGTATCGAGTAAGCATAATTTATATTCGTCATGTTATCGCAAAACGAGCCGCAAGTTTGTATAAAAATCTTTGAAATTCCCCCCACTTTACGAGAACTTAAAAATTTTGCGATATTTCCAAGTAATATGGGTGTTTTCAAATTGGTACACACTAAAGTTGTGCAATTTAGGCCGGGTCGAAATCTAGTCAAAATGATTTTTTTTTTAGATGGGCACTATGTAGGGTTTATGAAATGATATCCTGACCAACATACTCCAAAAGAAAGTTTATGCTCCCCTCCGTACCACTAGCATACTCCCTCTTATTTTTGGCTCCGCACCCAAATTAAAAATAGTATCATAAATCAAAATGGAGATCATTTAGAGCATTTTTTTTATAGAGATGACCCCCCTTAAAATTGCATAATATACCTCATGTGCAATTTTCAGGCAATTATCCAAGAAATTTCAAATCCTCGAAAAATTGCCGCATCCCCAAAAAGTGTTATCAGTATATAGAAAAGGGTGGCATAAACTTTAGTTTGGAGTACTGATTGCCTAGGAGACCAATTCATAAACCTCATATAGGCCTAGTATATTTCTCTGAAAAGAAGACAATTAGTCTATTGTACCATTTATTACACAAAACAGCTTTGAAGTAAAAAAATTTAATTTAAAAATTACCTTCACAATTCACTAATTACTTGTGGATGTGCCTTGGCTCCATTGGCTTTTCCATTCAAACTGTGGCAGTCTTTTTCTTGATTCCAGTTGATTGAGGATAAATTTGTGCTGATTGCCGTAGCCAATCCTTGTTCTGATGCTTTTGTCACTAAGTTCACTGCACTTTCCACGCTTTGACTGTGGCATGAAAAGGCAGCAATTTTCAAGGGTTCTGTTCTTGTATGCAGTAGCTCTTCATTGCTGAAATTCCTTATCAAAGGTGCAGGATTGATAGCTTCCTTTCTCCAGTCAATCATCTCATAGTAGTCTTTGGAATCGAAATTTAGAGATTTAGGAAGCTCAAAATTTCGTGTGCTACTGAAACGTGTCCGACTGAGAAGTATCTTCTGAAGAGCATCTTCTCTGACATGTTGTCTGCTATCAGTAAGCATTGACAGTAGGATAGCTTCGGGATTGGCAAAATAGGCATTATTACGGAACACTGGTTCCATAATAATGCGGTTTTTCTTCCAATCCTCGCATCAAGACAATCAAATAAAAAAATTCCGTGCTCCGTCAGTAGCTTTAGGATGGGATTTGATATGAAACCATCCAGGAGCATATGATTTCATGACGATGGTTACCAGTTCTTTCAGATTTTGTTCGGGATGCAAAGTCGATACATATAAACGAAGAATCCGGTTTGCTCGGGTAATCCAGCGAGCATGATGAATGGCACCTGGAGACCTGCGGGCTAGACTTTCAGATACCCATCCAGATTGCACTGCTAGGCACATATCATAGAGATACTTTTGATCACTGTTTAACTCTTTCACGACACTCGGTGGTATATCTTGGACGTTGCCCTGAACTGGTGAAAATGCCACTAAGTCTAAAATGGTTAAATCACATTTCAATTTGGCTCCAATTGAACCTTTAAAGGTATTTTGGCCCTGATGTTTTTCCGTCTATGGTTTCAAATATGTGTCTGAAGGGGAGTTCATTCATGTGTAAAAGAGACACGAGCCATTGAACTGATCTATGCAAAAAAATTTCAAGCAATTTTATGGTACCAGCAATTCTACCAGTATTGACAGCAGTACCGTCGCATAGCAGAGCATTGAGAGTGTCGATGCTCGCTGAATCAATTAAGAACGTTATAATTTCATCAGCTATACACCGAGCATTTCCTGCGTCAGGGCAGAGATGGTCTACAGCAGTGGTTCTTAACCAGGGGGGCGCGCCCCCCTAGAAACAGGAATTTCTCTAATTGTATTTGTTATTCTCTTAACGAGAGCATGGGCTAATATTGAGAAGTTATTGAGAATGTTATTTTGATTGAAGGGGGGCGTGGAGGGAAGGACCAATTCCTAGAGGGGGCATGGTAGTAAAAAGGTTAAGAACCACTGGTCTACAGAGATACCTCCAGGGTCTTTGATCAGCACATAATTTTCTTCTCTCTCTTTTCCATGCTTGGTTAACGTATCATCCTTTCTTCCATCAAACCCTATACATTCAATATTCACATTTTCACATCTAGATCTAACTATTTTTCTTGCCTACACGAACTCTCTCTCTCTCTATTTTCTTCCTATCAAGCATGTTAGATTGATCGATTATTCCCATATCTTTCAATGCAGCATTAACAATAGCTGCTGTAGCTCTCGAACTCACACGGTAACGGTCTGCCACCAATGGTAATTCATTGTATGAATATCTATTTTGATCATTTTCAATCAATTCCACATCGGGCACGAATTCTAACTCATTGTCACTGTCTTCTATATCTTCGCTAAAGTCATCTACTGAAGAAGATGGTACAACTTCCATAGCCTCTGCCATTTCCACTTGTGACCTTTGTTGCCTCTCTTGTTCTTCTCTTGCTCTTGAGAGGGATCTTCTCTGGACAGCGGCAGCTTCACGATCAAATGGCCCTAACTGATTTATTCTTTGCTTTTGACCTACAAATGACTCCCACTCTACCATTGGGATTTTTAACTTGCATCGACAAAACGGCCTTTCTATTCCTTTATCATAACATTTGCAAGCACAAATGTCAAACATTTCATCATATGAAGCAAGTTTTTTTTAGCAAAATTTTCATTCCTTTGACGTAGAGGAACCTTGTTCAAGGAAAGAGCTGATCTGATTAATCTTTCCACTGCAGAAGAAATAGATCTTTCTTGAATGACAGGGAAAGAGAACATGGCCCAAATATCTTGAAGATCTTTGGTAACTATATTGTAGCAATCGTTCGCAGTTGCTGATCCCCTTGACTTGATATTTTCTCTCTTTTGAATGAAGAAATAGTGTCTGACAACGTCTGCCTTTGTAGGAATCATTGATCGGCGGAATTCAGTGGCAAAACCAAAATCTGCATTCGAAGATTTGTTTCTGGTTGACATTTTTTCAACCTTTTTAAAAAATTAAAAATCCAGCTTTTATAGAATCATGCATGGATCATAAGTAAATCTAAAGAGCATAAATTTTTATAATTCCTGTAAAAATATATGATAATTAGAACATGAAATTTATTGGTATTGAATTTGAAATTCAACACACAGCTCAGTAAATTGATTACACATAAACGATGTTTATGTTCAATCAATTTTCTGATATAGCAAATATTTTGAGAAAATACGCGTGGTGAAAATTTTGAGAAATCCAAATTTTTGAGGTAATTGCCTGAAAATTGCACACGATATATTATGCAATTTTAGGGGGGGGGGGGGGGGGGGGGGGGGTCATCTCTGAGAAGATGCTCTAAGTGGTCTCCATTTTCATTTATGAGTATTTTTTTGGGGCGGAGCCAAAAATAGGAGGGAGCATAAACTTAACTTTCTTTTGGAGTATGTTGGTCAGGACCCCAATTCATAAGCCCCACATAGTGCCCGATCTGCCCCCAGAAATTCGACCCGGCCTATTGTGCATGGTAAGATATTACTCCCAAACCAACATATCTAAAATCAGTTCATTAATTCGTGCATTTCCTTAATAAAGAGCTTACACCTACCTGTTCTGGAACATGGAACGGGATTCTGCCTTGCTCCGTGAATGCATTATCCCAAGAAATTGTGGCCCAAGCATGAGGCTCCTGATTCCCATGGACAATAACCACCACTGGAAGGGATAAAGTCCACACCTGAAAAATGAGAGAAAGGAAATGATCAAAATCTTAAAGCTTGACAACATTAGCTTTCGCTTATTTGGTAAACTGTATTATTATTATTATTATTATTATTATTATTATTATTGACGTAGGGTGTTCAGTGTTGTTTGCATGTGGTTGGAAGACCACATACCCACCCACAACTACATGTGGCCTCAGTGGTCACAAGATCATTGAGGACATACACTACCAGTCAAAAGTTTAAGTACACCTACTAATTTCCAATGTTTTGCTGCTTAGCTCATGACAAACTTCAAATGCAAACTTAACAGGTACTAGAAATGAATTTGCTTACCTAGCTTTCATGTTGTATGCTTCAGTGCATCTGCCCTATGCAGTGTGTTTAACACAGAAGCTTCTTCATAATAGCCTTCAAAATGTGTTAATTAACGTCTAGCATGCGACCTAAAATTAATGCCATTAGCTCTGCACGAAGGTCCAAAAACAGTTTGAAAGTCTTTAATGGGGTAGTGTTTTTTCAGGAGTATGTTAATACATGTGTTCAGTTATTAACATGCGCTGCAGGTCTTTACATATAAAATCCTTGCAGAGGAGCTAACTGTGTAGTTTAAGGTATATTTCTGTGTTTCAAAAAGCAAAAATGGGTACCAAAGCTCAGTTAACAACAGAAAAAAGAGAGTCGATTGTAACTTTGAGAAATGAGGGCCAATCACCGAGGCAAATTGCAAAAAAATTAAAAGTTTCTGTGAATGCGGATTGCTTGTGTCATTAAATGGTACGAAGAAACTGGTCAAAATATTGACAGAAAAAGGTCAGGGCGACCAAGAACCACAACAGACTCAGAGGACAAGTATATCCGAGTCACCGGTCTGCGCAACAGACGCCTCACAGCACCTGAAATCAAAGCCCAGCTGAACAACTCCAGAAGTACAACAGTTTCAACATCAACTGTTCATTGAAGACTAAGAGAGGCAGGATTAAAAGGACGAACCGCAGCAAAGAAACCAATGCTGAGACTCCAGAACAAAAAGAAAAAGCTAGCATGGGCTAAAAAACACCAAAAATGGACTGTTGAGCAGTGGAAATTTGTCCTTTGGAATTACGAATCAAAGTTGAAAGTTTTTGGATCCAAACGCAGAGTATTTGTGCGGCGCAGAACGAGTGAAAGAATGACACAGCAGTGAAGCACGGTGGAGAAAGTGTGATGGTCTGGGGATGTTTTGCAGGGGAGCATTCTACAGCGCCATGCCATCCCATCTGGACTGCGACTAGTTGGCCAACAGTTCATAATGCAGCAAGACAACGATCCTAAACACACTTCCAAGCTGTGTCAAAATTACCTGAAGCAGAAAGAACGGCAACGTCAGCTCACAGTTATGGAATGGCCAGCACAGTACCCGGATCTCAACCCCATCGAGCTAGTGTGGGATGAACTGGATCGACGTGTGAAAGCCAAGCAGCCATCCAGAGCTCAGAAGCTCTGGGAACTCTTACAAGAGTGCTGGCAGTAGCTTTCACCAGACTATCTTCTCTCTCTTGTTGAGCACACCCATCGAATTTGTTCTGCTGTAATTGCTGCTAGAGGAGGCTATTTTAATGAATCTAAAATTTAGAGTTTGCTCTTGGTAAATTGTCCTGATTTGTTGTTATTTAAGTTCCCATGTTTGTACTTATGAATTTGTGTCATGATAACTTAGTTAATAAATAAAAAAACTTTAAACAAAATTTAAAATTTATGAATATTTCAGGGTGTACTTAAGCTTTTGACTGGTAGTGTATATAGTCAGCGTTGATTCTTCGTCTTATTGTTGTTGTGGGTTCACTACTATTATTATTATTGTTGATGTTGCTCCATTATTGTTATTATTGTTATTATTATTATTATTGGTGGTGGTGGTCTATTATTATTATTACCGTTGTTGTTGGTTCATTATTATTATTGAGTATTATTAGTTATTATCGTTGTGGGTTCATCACACTATTATTATTATGATAGGTTCATCATTATATTATTATTGTGGGTTATATTTTTTTTTTTTACGGAGGAAGGGGGGGGGCCAAGGGTAAATGTCAGCAACGTCAATTGAGTGGGTATGAAGAAATTGCCGGGCCATTACAGCACCCCTAACCTCTTAGGTGTTTTAGAAAGAAAGTATATGTGATCTTTCCAGGAAAGATCACGTGAAAAGGAAATGCCAAGAATGTTAAAAGAACAGGAAGGATTGAGTTGTATATTGTCGAAGATAAGGGGATAGTCGTGTGGATGATTGTGACGAGTAGACAGATAAAGGACCAGAGTTCTTGAGACATTGAAAGCCACAAGGTTTTCTCTGCCCCAATCATAGTAGAAAGATCAGAGGTCAGGTATACCACAGCTATCCTACGCGAATCATGCAGTGACTACTGTTGGGGACTCTTTGGGAAGCGCGTGGAGAAGTGAAGAGTGGAATCATCGGCATAGGAGTGGATAGGACAAGAAGTGCAACTTGATAGATCATTGATAAATAAAAGGAAAAGAGTGGGTGACAGGAGAGAACCTTGTGGAACAGCACTAATAATAGCTTGGGTCATTCCATGGAGATGTCAACTTCCAAGCCAAAAATATTTTTTCAGCAAAACCACACTTGTAATACACCATTTTATAGAGAAACGTCCCTATTTTAATATTCTAGAGATATATTGATCCTATCATGTACAGAAAAATGTTATTTAGTAAAATGCGAATGTCGGTCTATCATTAGTTTTACAGCGTCAAGAAATAGCAAAGTGTGTGTTGTACATTGGGGGTACTATCTGTGTATTCACTTAACAGTTCATACTTGCCAACCATTTTGTCTCCAAGCTTTAATGCAGTGAACCTTGTCTCTTATGTAACGACCGTTACAATGGAGAAAGCAAGCAGACCTATACCACTATATATCATCAATAAGCCTCCTTCACTTTTAAAGAAAACGCACGTAACGGTCGTCACAGTCGCACAATGTAACGACCGTTAGGGTAAGAACACAAAGAAAGCGAGCTACGCGCTTGCGGGTTACCAGCGCCGGTCGGCGCTGACAAGCGTCATGAATGTGACCATGCTATCGAGCACAGCCGCACACAGTAGAAGCATGTTCAAACTTGTCGGCGCTGGTTGCCCGCGCTGACAAGTTTACCGGAATGAACAAAACATTCTTTTCTCGCTTGCCCGCGCGTGAAGACGTGTTGTTGAGGCAAAAGAAAAAAAGAAAATCTTCGTCAGACGACGAGCTATACCACAACTCGCAGATACACCCGCGTCTTCTGGGTCCGCCTACCAGCGCTGACTGCCGGCGCTGGAAACCGGCAAGCGGGTAGCCTGTTTTCTTTGTATTCTTACCCTTACATACTTTCTTTGCAAACTGCATATATAAATGTCGACCTTGTTGGGTCATGCCAATCCTAAGTATTATCTTTATCCATATTAAACGTTTTTAATTTATTTCAGATTTTCTAAGGGTTACTCTTACCCCTCCCTCCCTATATATATATATATATATATATATAATATATATATATATATATATATATATATATATATATATATATATATATACACAAACTCAGAATGGTTCCCTGAGAACAATATAGTTAAACACAGACCGTGCATGGCACAAGGAACTCTTCTGGGAAAATTAAATCCACTATAGTCCGAATAAGTAATGGTAAATGACAAATACCATAGTTTTTTTCCTTTTTCATGATTTTAGCCCGACGTGGGCAACGGGTCTCTCGCAAAGAGATCCCAAATATAGCTTCCCTCACCAGCTATCTGCAAAGCAGACAGGATCCAGCTTTGGGACGTGGATCTAGGGTTTAAAGCAAACCTAGATCCCTACACTCAGAACCTCTATATAAGTAAAAGACTCGTTGCATTCACGTCGTGTTGAATAAATCAAAGAAAAAGGGGGTAACTATTGTATTTTTATCCAAAAAAACCAAGACTTAAACCTCAACCGGGACATTGAGCGTCCACTTTTCAAGGCACGAAACACGTCCGTTTAG
>JAJOZX010011447.1:90000-112500 GCA_023014485.1 Bathynomus jamesi
AGAAGTAAGTCATAAGCTTTACAAAATAACAAGGAATATTATTATCTAATAAACAAATTTAGTGGAATTTCTTTTATTAGACTTATAAGATATACTAACACCAAGCAAATGATCGATCATATCAATCTTAATACCCCTAAAACAATATTATAGATTAGTACGAAATACAATAATCCCAATAATTGCATTTCTAGGTTCAAGAACCATTTCTCTCAACTGGCGTACAATGAAAAAAAGAAATACTACTACCCCGCAATGCCTGGAGTGTTTGAGGAGCGCCAGCAGGAGATGGCTGACTTCTTCCGTGAATCTCTAGCCCAACCATTTACACGTGGCGACTACAAGGAGCTGGTAGAGCTTTGTCTGCTGCTTGTAACTAAAGGATCCGAGCCAGTGAACTTCACAATGGTCTACCCCGGCGCACTTCACAAAGCAAGGTGGATGGCTAAACTGCTCTATACCCTCAAGATTGTTCTTTTGTCAGGCCAGATCAAAGAGCAGTTTCCCAAAGCTGAGGTTGTGAATAAAAGTCAAATCAGCAAGTTAGAACGGTTTGCTGTGTTCACAGTCGCTGTTTATGTCCCATGGTGGATTGTTTGCCCCGTTCCAGCAAGTGCGCCACTGAATGACTTGAATTTGGTCGAAACCTTGGCTGAATTTGCCCCATATGACGCCACAATAGTTGACAAAGCACGTGTGGCACTCGGTAGACACACTTGGTACCTAACTGAGGAGTTGGCCCCACTGGCTTTGTTCTCGTCCCAAGTACAAGAAAGGACAAAAGAGGAGATGAGGAAGGCCCTTCTTTGCCATGAAGGCACTGAAGTTACTAAGAGAGTGAGGCTCAATCATGGGGGCTATGAAAAGCCATATCTTCCCCCTGTCCCAGAAAGTGGCACTGCCCTGGTGGACCTAATTGGGCCTGACTCAAGCCGGTTCTTCACCATTTTAGGCATGCCCTATCAGTTTCTCCACGGTCCAGCCAGTGAATGGGCGGATCATGACGACTACCTGAACATGAAACGGGTTGTGGACAAGCTTCAGGTCGTCAATGAGGCTGCAGAGCGTGGTGTAAAACTTTGCCATGACTTTCTTAATGTTGCCAGGGATGAGGAGCGCTTTCAAGAAGTCCTTCAAGTAGTTGAAAATGACAGACTCCGCGTTCCTAATCAGCGCAAACGATCATCTGTTTCCGAACAGAAATCATGGTTTCTTGCTCTAGAGAAATAATACCTTGTTAATATATGATAAAACCCCTTAATGTACCATGAGAGAATAAGAATGATTAACTTTTTTGTGTTAGTGATAACAGCTTTTAATTAAGACAGGCAAATGATTTGTGTTAATATCCCTTATGATGGTTGTGTAATCTCATAAATAGGCGCGTATGCCGTATAAGCAAAATCGCTATTTTTGAAATTGCTGGTGCTCACTCGAATATGCATGAATCTTCAAACAATTGCACGTGGGTATTTCTTATGTCAATATGCAACACCAAAATTTTGAACAGCATTGTAGGACAAAGTTGGGGCAACTGTCACACCCTAATATATACACATTTAACTGCAATGACCGCGCAGTATATTAACGTATAGAAACTCCGTAAGTATAGAGGAGTGTTCTGCACACGTGGTGTAGTGGTTAGCACGTCTGACCGGCAATTGGAAGATCCTGGGTTCGATTCTCGGGCGGGTGCCTTATTTTTCATTTGTTTGTTATTTCTCTTCCTCGTGTGCAGAACACTCCTCTATACTTACGTCGTCTCTCTCTCTCTCTCTCTCTCTCTCTCTCTCTCTCTCTCTCTCTATCTCTCTCTCTATTATATATATCTATATATATATATATATATTATATAACGTAAAGAACGACGCTTGTATAGAAGAACATTCCGCGCAAGATGAGGAGGGAGAACGAACAAATGAAAAAAATGAGGTAACCACCCGGGATTCCGATTGCCGGTCAGATATGATAACCACTACACAATGGGCCTCACTCGATCAGAAGTCGTAATTCTCCTACATCCGCGCAGAAACCAATGCCCCAAGGGGGCACCTCCCGCATGCCGCACATATTATACACTTCAACTGCAAACAACACGCAGTATAATTAACGTAAAGAACGACGCTTGCATAGAAGAACATTCCGCGCAAGATGAGGAGGGTTCAATTCCCGGGTGGTTACCTCATTTTTTCATTTGTTCGTTCTCTCTCCTCATCTTGCGCGGAATGTTCTATACAAGCGTCGTTCTTTACGTTAATTATACTGCGTGTTGTTTGCAGTTGAAATATATATATATATATATATATATATATATATATATATATATATTTTTTTTTTTTTTTTTTTTGGTTCGGGAAGAAACCGATTCGCCTCTATTTAAAGGGCATATCTCAGCGGAAAAACAAAGAAAAAGTGAGAGGAAAGACAGAGGAAAAAGAAAGGGTGGAGGGGACAGTCGAAGTGGAAAAAGACCAAGGATGACAAGGACTGCAGGGTCGAGCCCCATCATCCTTGGGTGCTAGGGCTGGGAGGGCGCACGTGAAACTCCAGGAACAAGCACGTACAAACGAGCACAAAGAGCACTCAAGAGCACGAGCTTAGAACCCCCTTGCGGGGTTATATATATATATATATATATATATATATATATATATATATATATATATATATATATATATATATATATATATATATATAGTGGTTTATCGTCACAATCTTTTAATGGAATAATTTATTGTTGCCATTTTTATCTTTGTCGGATCTTTTAATGTTAATTATGAAGTTGAACTTTAGGTTGAGTGGTCTCGCGATGTGACTTCACCTTGGTCGTTTATACGAGGCACTCCGTGCGACAGTGACGAGCGCACGAAATTTAAGTTTCGAGTAAACGCGCGTTGAAGTTTTAAAACTCACGCACATAGTCCACCACCCCCTCTTAAAACAATGGAAAATTACGGGGCGATAAAGACGAGCTCGCCATATAAGGACCGTGTATTATAATAGACAATGGATAGACCTTTCTAGTACTGTAAAAAATGGATTTATGGGACCACGACGGGCTCGTAACTGTTGTACAGAGTGCCTCATATCGAGTCTTCTTTCTCGTGCTCCTCTGGATTATTTATTTTTATAGAATGTTTTCAAAATTTTTTGTTTCAAGTCTTTACTACTCATATTTATACTTCTTCTTATATATTATTTACATGCATTATTTATATACATTTATTGTACAATGACTTAAAAGTTTTTATTCAGGTAAAAATTATTTTATATGCGTCTCGGTGGTGTACTGGGTAGCGTCGCTGACTACGAATCCATCTGCCCCGGGATTGAGATCCGGTGACGGTAGGCAGCACGCAACAAAACCCAGCTGTTCATCCTTCCACATAAAGAAATTGGTTGGTAGATAAATCAGTACCCTGCGTCGTCTGGTGGTTAAGACGCTGGGCTGCTGGTGGGGCGTGGTTTCGATTCCACGTTAAATTGTAGGTCTAAGGTGGAGTGACAAGCTTGACCTTCGTCAGAATGAACAATTCAGGCGGAAGCAAACCCAAGGTTATATGATTTTTTTTTAAACTTTTATCCCCCTAATCCCATTTACATTATTGGAAGATAGTTCCAACCTGCACAATTTCGCGACAAGCTTTTCAGGAACAGAACCCTCGTGCAGGTCCGGGATTCATTTAATATTTTTTATATATACAGGGCGTCCCAAAAAAATGTACACACACTTTAACAGCTGATAGCTCAATTGATGTTTCTTTCTTTCCAAGTTAAACCCATTAGAATTAATAATGGCAGTCAGACTAAGCTTTGAACAAAGGAAATTCATTCTAAAATGCTACTGGAAGTGTGAAAACGCAGTTGAAGTGCAAAGACAGTTTAGGAGGGAGTTTCAAACAGATCCACCAACGCGACTTACCATCACTCGAATTAGAGATAAGTTTGAAGCCGATGGAACTGTTCAGAATGTCCACAAGAAGCGTTCCGGAAGACCACGGACATCGACAAGCCCCACAAAGCAAGAAAGAGTACTGGAAACGTATCACCAAAGTCCAAGAAAATCTGTGCGGCAAGCGAGTCGTGAGGTAGGAATTTCAGAATCGTCTGTCCAACGCATTTTGAAGCGCTGTCAATGGAAAAGTTACATTCCAAGATTAGTCCATGCTATTAATGAAGATGATGATGATCCGGACCGAAGAGTGGAGTATTGCGAGTGGTACTTGGCACGATGTGGATGTGGATTGGACGAAGGGGTTTCGTAGAATACCCTCCGCGTTCACCAGACCTCACACCACTAGACTTTTTTTTATGGGGATACTTAAAAGACAAAGTCTACGCTATAAAACCTGCAACAGTCGCTGAATTGAGAGCAGCCATTGAACGAGAATGCACACAAATACCAAACGAAATGTTTCGTGATGTTTGCGATTCCATTGCTTCGCGTTATCAGCAGTGCCTGGACCAGAACGGACGTCAGTTTGAAAACAGGCGTTGACAAAACAATTAAATAATGTCTGTAGATTCTATTACATTTTGAAAATGAAATGTATTTTAATAAACACTGCCTTTATAAGTATTTAAAGTGTGTATACATTTTTTTGGGACGCCCTGTATATATATATTAGACAGGCCCGTCAAAACTTTTATTTGAAAAGTGAAAGTCTCACCCCCTAAAATTGCTACCACCATCATAATATACTCGCACACTAAATTTCAACAATATCTGTGTACTTTAAGTGGTGCCAACAGCCTCTTGTATTTTTCATTTATTTATTACATTTATTCACCATATATTTATTTTGTAATTCGTATTACAAATAATGTGTGTAAACCATGCCTATTCACACTCTCGTGCATTGTGTTCCATATGTTTCACTGTGTAACTGTGTATGTTGAGTGGAAACACGTCTTTTGACCTGACGTCATTACTGGTGACGTCATTGGCTACGGAGAAAAGTGGGAGGCTCGCTGTTCGCGTCAGTATTGTTTAAGACGCAGTGAGAGATTGATGCGCAAGTGTTTTCCCTTAATATTTGCAGATTTTATCCTTCACCATGTCAGATTCAATTAAAACAAGAAAAACTGAAATAGGGCTGATTGGACAGCCAATTGAATTGGCAGTAAGAAGCTTCCCTCCAACGGAGATGCACTACGTCGGCTTTTCTGTCTCACAAACAGTAAAAAAACATTGAAAGAAGCATCCAACATAGTTTATGCTGAAACTTTTGAGATTTGGGACAAGGCGAAAATACCCACCAGAGCCAAACAACATGTACTAACGAAAATTCAAAAAAATTTATGAGAACTTCAGATCACTTCAAAAATCAAAATCAAACCGTAATCAAATTCAAATTAAAAAAGAAACGGAATTCCAAGGTAGTTTAGATAACCTTTTTGATATAGCTCACGCAAATGCTTTACAAATGATGTCAAATGAGGAAGATAGATCATTCCTACAAGCTCAGAGAGAAAAAGGGAGGCGAGGTTACATGACTGATATTGATAAGAAACTGGTCGCTAAGCAAATGCGACAACGGAAAAGAGATGAAAGACAAGTTGCACTAAAAGAAGCCGAGGCATTGCGGAAGAAATTGTCATCAGCTGTTGTTCACTTCAGTGATAGCAGTTCAAGCAGTAGTAGTTATGAGCAACCAGAGCCAGGCACATCGTACACTCCTGAAATGACATCCAAACCTTCAAGCAGCACAATATCAAATAAGCGTAAGCGCATCGTAATACCTGATCTGACAATGGCATTAGATCGAACAAAAAAAGTGATCGTAGTGCTGTTATGGTGCTTTCAGCTGCTGCAACTTCTCTTGGACATGATAGTGACAATGTTGTTTTGAGCAGAAGTACTCTACAGAGGGCGAGGAGTGTTGTACGCAAAAAAATTGTAGATAACATTAAGCAAACCTTTACCTCTGACGTTCGGCTTACCATTCATTGGGATAGTAAAGTAATGCAAGATATAACAGGTGATGAAAATATAGATAGGCTAGCTATTCTTGTATCCGGTGGAGGAAAGTCTAAGCTTCTAGCAGTACTCAAACTTGCTTCTGGAGAAGGCGAAAGAATTGCAGAAGCAGTTCTAGAATGCTTAGACGATTGGAATTTGCGAGAATGTATTCAAGCAATGTGTTTTGATACTACCGCTAGCAATACTGGCCAAAAAAAGGGCGCTTGCATAATAATCGAAAGTAAGCTTAATAGAAAACTCCTTTCTTTGGCCAGTCGGCACCATATTAATGAAACTGCGATATCAGACGTCTTCCAGAAGTGTTACGGTGGTTCAACGGGACCGGATATATTACTTTTCAAACGTTTCAAGAATTCCTGGAAACAAATGGATGATAGAAGATTTAAAACTGCCAATACAAACATGCCGTGGAAAGCAGAAATTCTCGCACTGTGCGAAGAACAGCTTGCGAGAAGTCACCCAAGAGCGGATTATCGCGAACTTCTTGAATTATCAATTATTTATTTAGGTGGTGTTCCCTCAGGAGGAGTACATTTTCGTCAACCTGGGGCTTTACATCGCGCTAGGTGGATGTCACGAGTGATTTATGCCATCAAAATTGTATTGTTTCGCTCGCAGTTCAACCTGACAAAACAGGAACAGAGTGCAATGGAACGCTTCTCTCGCTATGCTGTTCGCTTTTATGCGCCAAAATGGTTTGCGGCTCCCATCGCATCTTCTGCACAAAGAACCGATTTGGAGTATCTACAAGAGCTTCAGCAATATGATAAGGAACTTTCAGTAATAGCTAGCAAAGCACTATGCCGTCACCTCTGGTATTTAAATGAAAAACTTGTGTCGCTTGCCTTTTTTGATGATGGCATAACTTCGCAAGTGAAACGGCAGATGGTTCAGAAATACCAGAAAAACGACTTTGTCACAAGCTCAAGTCGATCCTTTGAGAAATTGTCCCTTCAATCGACGTTTCTCGAAGTAGATCCTACAGAATGGGATAACAGGGACGACTATAAATTAGCCTAAGAATATGTTAAAACAATGAATGTTGTAAATGAAATGCAGCAGAGAGAGCGGTCTCATTAATTCAGTTTCAGCAGTCATCTCACAAAAAACGAATAACAACTGCAGTACCTTCTTCAAGTCGTGGAAAAACACCGAGCGCGGTTTCCAGAGGCAAAGAAATCGATGATAAAGACAGGAAGCACATCAACATCATGAGTTAACATTAGAAAAAGTGGATTAGGCCGATTGGGGATACCACTTAAAAAAAAAAAACGCGCCTGTTGTAGTTTCCTCCTGGGTGGTGCGGAAAAACTACACATTTCAGAGTCTGTCAGCACCACTAAATACTATCGAATCGGATGAAACTTCACTCACAACTTTCTATCGACACGCATAGCAAATTCCAGGGTTGAGACTTAAGAAAAAATTTATATATATATAATATATATGAAAATTATTTCACAAAAGTAACACGTGAAAAATATTTATGATGAATAAAACCACGAAGGAAAGGAAACACAGAATGGTGCTCAAGCGCTTTCGTCTAATGACATCCTCAGTGTTCCTGAGGATGTCATTAGACGAAAGCGCTTGAGCACCATTCTGTGTTTCCTTTCCTTCGTGGTTTTATTCATCATATATATATATATATATGCGCTTGGGTGGTGTAGTGGTTAGCGCGCTGACTACGAATCCATCGGCCCCGGGTTCAAGACCCGACGGCAGCCGGCGCGCAGCAAAACCCAGCTGTTCATCCTTCCACACAATAAAGAAAGTGGTTGGTAGATAAATGGGTACCCTAGGTGGCCTAGTTGTTAAGACGCTGGGCTGCTGATGGGGCGTGGTTCGGATTCTACGTTAAACTGTGGGTCTAAGGTAGAGTGAAAAGCTTGACCTTCGTCAGAATGAACAATTCGGGCGGAAGCTGACCAAGGGTTACCAAAGGTATATACAAACTAACGTCTATTTTTTTTTTTTGTCTAAATACAGATGGGTTACCTGTATAAATGGCACATTGCTACATACCCTCATCCCTAGTGGTATAAAACTCACTGGCATTGGTTGAGCCAACTCTCAGATTTTTGGACAAATGTCACATGCATTGAGTTGAGGTTGCATGCGTGTAACGACCGTTACGGTGTTTGTTTCACTTTAAAATAAAAAATACATATTAAAATTTCAAAACAAATACACCCCTGTATAGCCCTCTGTCTACTGCAACTGTATGTGAAGCATCAGTATATTCAGATCAAGACAATATGATCAACTGGTTAAAATTCAACCATAACTTGCTTCTGAATGTAACGACCGTCACGATGGAATGACCCGCTTCAGAAGAACAGTGGTCATCTACAACCGCAACTACAGATCGTCCAGAAAGGAAATTAGAGATGAAGGCCCCAATAGAAGGATAGAATCGAAGGACATCAGTTTAGAAATTAATGATTTCTGATAGACTATCAAAAGCTTTGATACGTCAAGCGCAAGAGCAGAGGTTTCACAGAAATCTAGAAAGGAGGATGACGAAGTATGAGAGAGAGAGAGAGAGAGTTACAAGGAGTTACAAGGAAAAGAAGTACCTCAAAAGGCCTTGCGGCCCATACCGAGGAGGTACCAATGGCAACGGGTGCCAGGGAAAATTTTGTCTTTCAACTATCCTAGCAGTAGTAGAAAACTGGATAGAAAAGTAGAAGGCTCTCTCCCCACCCTCCGCTCCCTCCCTGCCAGAGGCAGGTACGGAAAAAGGTTGAAGAAAATACCTTGACCCTGGAAAAGGAGCCAAGGAAATTTTACAGGAAAGTGGAGAATATATAAATAGCTCTATATTTAGCTTGCTCACAGAGACACCGAGCAAGCGAACTCCTGCAGAGTTTTCTGAGGTTTTAATCTTAAACTATGAATGTTCAGTACTTTGTCTAGCCTATTTTTAAACAGATTTACACTTTGACTGGAAACAACCTCTGAGGGAAGTTGGTTCCAGATATTAACTATTTTATAGGAAAAGAAATTTCCGCAGACTGAGGTCCTAAATGTCTTTACACACTCAAATAGTGTGCAAGATTTCGTCTAACCTTTTCTTGAACTGATCCACAGAGGAACTGTTCACAACTTCCGAAGGTAACCTGTTCCATGTGTCACAGATCTTATACGTAAAGTAATTCCCACACACACTAGTCCTAAACCGTTTCAAATCCAACTTCTGTTTCAAATCCAGAGAGAGAGAGAGAGAGAGAGAGAGAGAGAGAGAGAGAGAGAGAGAGAGAGAGAGAGAGAGAGAGAGAGAGTTACAAGGAGTTACAAGGAAAAGAAGTACCTCAAAAGGCCTTGCGGCCCATACCGAGGAGGTACCAATGGCAACGGGTGCCAGGGAAAATTTTGTGAAAGTTTATTTTTCTTTCAACTATCCTAGCAGTAGTAGAAAACTGGATAGAAAAGTAGAAGGCTCTCTCCCCACCCTCCCTGCCAGAGGCAGGTACGGAAAAAGGTTGAAGAAAATACCTTGACCCTGGAAAAGTAGCCAAGGAAATTTTACAGGAAAGTGGAGAATATATAAATAGCTCTATATTTACCTTGCTCACAGAGACACCGTGCAAGCGAACTCCTGCAGAGTTTTCTTATGTTTTAATCTTAAACTATCAACGTGTTAAAGTAATTCCCACATATACTAGTCCTAAATCGTTTCAAATCCAACTTCTAACCATTGTTGCGAGTTGGGTTATCATTTGAACTAAACATGCTTCTAAAATCGACATCTTTGAACCCGCGTCACGTAAGCGTCGATTGTAGCCCATATGCCTAACGAAAGGGATTAACTTTGTAGCATTTTTCGCCAGTTTCCAATCCACCTACCTACTTCCCCACCAATACCCAGCGCGCGCACTTCGGCCATTAGCCGGCGGTGAGGTACCTTATCAAAGGCCTTCTACTCAATCGCCCTACTCTTATCATACTCACTCAACATGACGTAGAACAACTCGAGCATGATGGTGAGACACGACCTATGCCGTCTAAACCCATGTTGGAGTCCCCAAGTAGCTTGTAGGAATCCAAATGGTCAACAATCCTACTCGCTATTATCCCCTCTAAATATTTACCTACAACTGAAGTTAAATGGTGTTATTTATAGAGGTTCCAAGCCTCTCTTCCCACGCATGAGATAGCAGTAGCGTCCTAATCGTAACAGTAGAGAAAAAGACAATACTAAAAGTTTTTCTTTTTTTTTTGCAGTCAGAGGAGAACATCCCTAACCTAAGCTAAAAGGACAGAGTGGGATGGGAAGGGGTCCTAGTAACTCACGGGACAGGTTTGTACAACAGACTTCACCCGCCCTCCCGAAAGAGAGAGAACCTAAAGGAATTGGCAGCCAATTTCTCTAGAATCCCACGACTCGGGACCGGAGGGCTGTCACACCCCAAGTATAAAGTTTACAACACGCAGAAGGAACGTGCATAACCTTTATACCCCCTGCGGAGAGAGAGAGAGAGAGAGAGAGAGAGAGAGAGAGAGAGAGAGAGAGAGAGAGAGAGAGAGAGTTACAAGGAAAAGAAGTACCTCAAAAGGCCTTACGGCCCATACCGAGGTGGTACCAATGGCAACGGGTGCCAGGAAAATTTTTGTAAAAGTTTATTTTTCTTTCAACTATCCTATCCGCTCCCTCCCTGCCAGAGGCAGGTACGGAAAAAGGTTGAAGAAAATACCTTGACCCTGGAAAAGTAGCCAAGGAAATTTTACAGGAAAGTGGAGAATATATAAATAGCTCTATATTTAGTTTGCTCACAGAGACCGTGCAAGCGATCTCCTGCAGAGTTTTCTTATATTTTAGTCTTAAACTATGAGAGTATTCAGTACTTTGTCTAGCCTATTTTTAAACACATTTACACTTTGACTGGAAACAACCTCTGAGGGAAGTTGGTTCCAGATATTAACTATTTTATAGGAAAAGAAATTTCCGCAGACTGAGGTCCTAAATGTCTTTACACACTCAAATAGTGTGCAAGATTTCGTCTACCCTTTTCTTGAACTGATCCACAGAGGAACTGTTCACAACTTCCGAAGGTAACCTGTTCCATGTGTCACAGATCTTATACGTAAAGTAATTCCCACACACACTAGTCCTAAACCGTTTCAAATCCAACTTCCAACCATTGTTGCGAGTTGGGTTATCATTTAAACTAAACATACTTCTAAAATCGACATCGTTCAACCCGCGTAAGAGCTTGAAAACTTCGATCAGTTGACCGCGCAGCCTCCGAGTTTCAAGCGAAAACAAGTTCAGGGCGCGTAACCGTCGATTGTAGCCCATATGCCTAACGGAAGGGATTAACTTTGTGGCCCTCGCCTGCACTCGCTCCAGCCTCTCAATATCTTTCCTGAGGGTGGGCGACCAGAACTGCACAGCATACTCCAGGTGCGGCCGAACAAGGGAATTGTACAGTGAGAGCACAATCTCCTTGTTCCGAAACTGAAATTGCCTCCTGATATAACCCAATAGTTTCCGGGCTTTCTTTTCCACCTCTACACACTGTTTCGTAAACTTTAGGTCGCTGCTAATTAGCACACCCAAGTCCCTTTCTAAATCAGTCACCTCGATATTACTACCCAACATCGAGTAGTCCGACTTGGGATTGGCGTAGCCAATGTGCATCACTTTGCATTTACCCAAGTTAAACGGCATTTGCCATTTTTCGGACCACTCTCCTATCCTACCTAGGTCCGCACGCAGTTCCTCGGTCGCTTCGGGCGTCCCAACATTGGCCCCAAGCTTGGTGTCATCAGCGAATTTGGCGATCCGACTGACGATGCCACCGTCAATATCATTTATGTAAATGATAAACAACAGCGGCCCCAATACGGAACCCTGAGGAACCCCACTAGTGACCGAGGCCATGACTCCAGATTTGAAAAAATTTACTGGAGCACAGCTCTGAATTTACTTTTTTTCCCCTTACACCACTAGATAGGTTAATGATAGTAAACTCTTGAATTGACGACATACCAATTACAAATTGTTTTAGCTAAACATAATAATACAATAATGTACAGTTTATAACTCACCTTAAGTTTATTTATTCATTGCAGCAGCAACAGTGGACGATGTTAGACCTTGCATGTAGGCATTTGTTGTGAATTTACCGCCATGTATGCTTGGCCACTGATCAATGGCTTTCTGTGTGATCATTACAGCAGATCTAGTGCCTGGAGCTGGACTCTCCTTCACAATTCTGCACAGCTTAGTCAAATGAGATGGCTTAATGGATCCTTTGTGTTCAACAATGTAACCAAGAATGGAGAATGTCCCTTCAGCTGGTGCTTCACTCCAGGCAGTTGATCCATCTTTATCAAAATGCTTTAATCTCTCTGTGATTCCTTTCCACAGCTGTTCTATATATTCTGTCAGCCAATTTATCACTGAGTCTTTTGTAAAACTACTTTCAGATCTGGTTCTGGATGGTCTAGCAACTTCAGCAACCTGGTAGTAATCAGAACGTTTCTTGATGTATTTGTAAACTTCATTTAGGATGTAATCCTCAGCTGTTAGTTCCTTTTGCTGCCCTGTGGTATTGTGCTTAAATTCAGAAACTACATCATTTGCATTTCCTCCATTAGCTAATTTGGAAATTGTTTCCATCACTCTTAACATAACAGTTTTCCCTCCTTTATAAAATATATTTTCTACAAATTCTGCACTAACTGTAAAAGTAAGGAAGAGTAAGTAAAAGTAGGTAAGTTAAAGTAAGTAAAAGTAAGTTTAAACTTAACTAAACTTTTCAATTCTAGAGTCATGGTGGATTACTTAAAACCACACAAGTAATTATCTGGCCAATTTATCAAACATAGTCCAATCCTGATAATTTTATATTAAAAAAATATGTTTTAATAAAATTTTAATTATCAAAACATTGAAGCTCAACAAAAAATAAAAATAATTGTTAAATATGGAATTACCAACTAAACTTAAAATAACTAAATTTGTAATTTAAAAAAATTGGTTTGTACAAGAACGTATACGCAAAAAAATTGCATAACATCTAGCGGATGAACAAAACCCAAACCCAAATTTACTTTTTCTCATGGTCAAATTTACTGGAGCAATGCTCCCAAGATCCCAGGAATCTGGAGTCATGACCGAGGCCCAACCCGAACTAGCACCTTTAATTACAACCCTCTGCCGCCTATTCTTCAATCCACCTACCTATTTCCCCACCGATACCCAGCGCGCGCACTTTCGCCATTAGCCGGCGGTGAGGTACCTTATCAAAGAGAGAGAGAGAGAGAGAGAGAGAGAGAGAGAGAGAGAGAGAGAGAGTTACAAGGAGTTACAAGGAAAAGAAGTACCTCAAAAGGCCTTGCGGCCCATACCGAGGAGGTACCAATGGCAACGGGTGCCAGGGAAAATTTTGTCTTTCAAACTATGCTAGCAGTAGTAGAAAACTGGATAGAAAAGTAGAAGGCTCTCTCCCCACCCTCCGCTCCCTCCCCGCCAGAGGCAGGTACGGAAAAAGGTTGAAGAAAATACCTTGACCCTGGAAAAGTAGCCAAGGAAATTTTACAGGAAAGTGGAGAATATATAAATAGCTCTATATTTAGCTTGCTCACAGAGACACCGAGCAAGCGAACTCCTGCAGAGTTTTCTGAGGTTTTAATCTTAAACTATGAGTGTGTTCTGTACTTTGTCTAGCCTATTTTTAAACAGATTTACACTTTGACTGGAAACATCCTCTGAGGGAGAGAGAGAGAGAGAGAGAGAGAGAGAGAGAGAGAGAGAGAGAGAGAGAGAGAGAGTTACAAGGAGTTACAAGGAAAAGAAGTACCTCAAAAGGCCTTGCGGCCCATACCGAGGAGGTACCAATGGCAATGGGTGCCAGGGAAAATTTTGTCTTTCAACTATGCTAGCAGTAGTAGAAAACTGGATAGAAAAGTAGAAGGCTCTCTCCCCACCCTCCGCTCCCTCCCTGCCAGAGGCAGGTACGGAAAAAGGTTGAAGAAAATACCTTGACCCTGGAAAAGTAGCCAAGGAAATTTTACAGGAAAGTGGAGAATATATAAATAGCTCTATATTTAGCTTGCTCACAGAGACCGAGCAAGCGAACTCCTGCAGTTGGTTCCAGATATTAACTATTTTATAGGAAAAGAAATTTCCGCAGACTGAGGTCCTAAATGTCTTTACACACTCAAATAGTGTGCAAGATTTCGTCTAACCTTTTCTTGAACTGATCCACAGAGGAACTGTTCACAACTTCCGAAGGTAACCTGTTCCATGTGTCACAGATCTTATACGTAACGTAATTCCCACACACACTAGTCCTAAACCGTTTCAAATCCAACTTCCAACCATTGTTGCGAGTTGGGTTATCATTTAAACTAAACATACTTCTAAAATCGACATCGTTGAACCCTCGTAAGAGCTTGAAAACCTCGATCAGTTGACCGCGCAGCCTCCGAGTTTCAAGCGAAAACAAGTTCAGGGCGCGTAACCGTCGATTGTAGCCCATATGCCTAACGGAAGGGATCAACTTTGTGGCCCTCGCCTGCACTCGCTCCAGCCTCTCAATATCTTTCCTGAGGGTGGGCGACCAGAACTGCACAGCATCCAGGTACGGCCGAACAAGGGAATTGTACAGTGAGAGCACAATCTCCTTGTTCCGAAACTGAAATTGCCTCCTGATATAACCCAATAGTTTCTGGGCTTTCTTTTCCATCTCTACACACTGTTTCGTAAACTTAAGGTCGCTGCTAATTAGCACACCCAAGTCCTTTTCTAAATCAGTCACCTCGATATTACTGCCCAACATCGAGTAGTCCGACTTGGGATTGGCGTAGCCAATGTGCATCACTTTGCATTTACCCAAGTTAAACGGCATTTGCCATTTTTCGGACCACTCTCCTATCCTACCTAGGTCCGCACGCAGTTCCTCGATCGCTTCGGGCGTCCCAACATTGGCCCCAAGCTTGGTGTCATCAGCGAATTTGGCGATCCGACTGACGATGCCACCGTCGATATCATTTATGTAAATGGTAAACAACAGTGGCCCCAAAACGGAACCCTGAGGAACCCCACTAGTGACCGAGGCCCAACCCGAACTAGCCCCTTTAATTACCACCCTCTGCCGCCTATTCCTTAGCCAGTTTTCAATCCACCTACCTATTTCCCCACCGATACCCAGCGCGCGCACTTTCGCCATTAGCCGGCGGTGAGAGAGAGAGAGAGAGAGAGAGAGAGAGAGAGAGAGAGAGAGAGAGAGAGAGAGAGAGAGTTACAAGGAGTTACAAGGAAAAGAAGTACCTCAAAAGGCCTTGCGGCCCATACCGAGGAGGTACCAATGGCAACGGGTGCCAGGGAAAATTTTGTCTTTCAACTATGCTAGCAGTAGTAGAAAACTGGATAGAAAAGTAGAAGGCTCTCTCCCCACCACTCCGCTCCCTCCCTGCCAGAGGCAGGTACGGAAAAAGGTTGAAGAAAATACCTTGACCCTGGAAAAGTAGCCAAGGAAATTTTACAGGAAAGTGGAGAATATATAAATAGCTCTATATTTAGCTTGCTCACAGAGACACCGAGCAAGCGAACTCCTGCAGAGTTTTCTGAGGTTTTAATCTTAAACTATGAGTGTGTTCTGTACTTTGTCTAGCCTATTTTAAACAGATTTACACTTTGACTGGAAACATCCTCTGAGGGAAGTTGGTTCCAGATATCAACTATTTTACAGGAAAAGAAATTTCCGCAGACTGAGGTCCTAAATGTCTTTACACACTCAAATAGTGTGCAAGATTTCGTCTAACCTTTTCTTGAACTGATCCACAGAGGAACTGTTCACAACTTCCGAAGGTAACCTGTTCCATGTGTCACAGATCTTATACGTAACGTAATTCCCACACACACTAGTCCTAAACCGTTTCAAATCCAACTTCCAACCATTGTTGCGAGTTGGGTTATCATTTAAACTAAACATACTTCTAAAATCGACATCGTTGAACCCTCGTAAGAGCTTGAAAACCTCGATCAGTTGACCGCGCAGCCTCCGAGTTTCAAGCGAAAACAAGTTCAGGGCGCGTAACCGTCGATTGTAGCCCATATGCCTAACGGAAGGGATCAACTTTGTGGCCCTCGCCTGCACTCGCTCCAGCCTCTCAATATCTTTCCTGAGGGTGGGCGACCAGAACTGCACAGCATACTCCAGGTACGGCCGAACAAGGGAATTGTACAGTGAGAGCACAATCTCCTTGTTCCGAAACTGAAATTGCCTCCTGATATAACCCAATAGTTTCTGGGCTTTCTTTTCCATCTCTACACACTGTTTCGTAAACTTAAGGTCGCTGCTAATTAGCACCCAAGTCCTTTTCTAAATCAGTCACCTCGATATTACTGCCCAACATCGAGTAGTCCGACTTGGGATTGGCGTAGCCAATGTGCATCACTTTGCATTTACCCAAGTTAAACGGCATTTGCCATTTTTCGGACCACTCTCCTATCCTACCTAGGTCCGCACGCAGTTCCTCGATCGCTTCGGGCGTCCCAACATTGGCCCCAAGCTTGGTGTCATCAGCGAATTTGGCGATCCGACTGACGATGCCACCGTCGATATCATTTATGTAAATGGTAAACAACAGTGGCCCCAAAACGGAACCCTGAGGAACCCCACTAGTGACCGAGGCCCAACCCGAACTAGCCCCTTTAATTACCACCCTCTGCCGCCTATTCCTTAGCCAGTTTTCAATCCACCTACCTATTTCCCCACCGATACCCAGCGCGCGCACTTTCGCCATTAGCCGGCGGTGAGGTACCTTATCAAAGGCTTTCTGAAAGTCGAGATAAAGTATATCAATCGCCCTACTCTTATCGTACTCACTCAACATGACGTGGAAAAACTCGAGCAAGTTGGTGAGACACGACCTATGCCGTCTAAACCCATGTTGGGATGTTGGTCCCCAAGCAGCTTGTAGGAATCCAAATGGTCAACGATTCTATCAGCTATTATCCTTTCTAATAATTTACCTACAACTGAAGTGAGACTAATAGGACGATAGTTCCCTGGACTTTCGTGATCCCCTTTCTTAAAGATAGGGGTCACGTTGGCCTCCCTCCACTCACCAGGCACCTGGCCCATCACCAAGCGATTTGTTGAAGACTGTAGCCAGGTGGGGAGCCACCTGGTCGCGCACTTCTCGCAAAACACTGGGGAGAACTGGTCTGGCCAGGAGCCTTAAACGCGCTCAGTTGTCTTCTATGAGCAACGACTGTCGCGGTACATCTAACACTATCCAGGCCAGCACCTTCGTGCCTCACAGCTGGCTCGGGGATGACGCGGGTATCCTCCCTGGTGAACACTCCCGCAAAGTACTCATTAAGCACATTAGCGATGTCCGCGTCGGAGGTCCGCAGAACGCCGTTCCGTCCTTTAAAGGACCTATCATGCTTCTAATGGCTTTCTTACTATTAACATAACTGAAGAAATCCTTAGGGTTCCCTTGCAGAGGCTTGCCACCCGTATTCTTCGTTACGTTTCGCTAGCCTAACCTTCGCCTTCACTTCCCTACACAGGCGGACATACGCTTCAGTGTTCTCGTGGGAACGATTGGCCTTCGCCCTCCTATACGCTACTTTCCTATTTCGGATAGCCGAAGCGATGCCACGATGAACCATAGGCTGCGTTGAAGCAGGGTCGTGACCGGTTTTGAGGGTATGGCAGCAGACTGCAGCACCATAAACTCATCCCGGAATGCACTCCACACTCCCTCAACATCGCCGCCAGCCTCTAACCCCATCTCTGCTACGCTATCCCTGAGGCTAACAAAGTTCGCCCGCCGGAGATCGAGCTTACTGCCTCTCGAGTTACTACGCTCACCCAGAGGGACGCACCACACGGAACCTAATAAGACCGTGATCACTCCCGCCCAACGATTCGTCAACGGTGAGGCCAGTGACGAGGTTGTCTTCGGTCGTGAATACTAAGTCTAGAACGCTTTCGCCTCGTGTAGGCTCGTTGACCCACTGAGTGAGGAAGTTCTCATCAGCAAAGTCAACTAGCCTTCCCTTCAGCATCGGCAGTCCTGTTTTCCCACTTTATGCCGCGACAGTTGAGTAGTCTCCTAAAAACTACACACCCTATCCCCTAGCAGGCTACTGAGTTCGGTGTACAGGGCTGTATCCTCCTCGAGGAGGAGATGCGGAGGTCTGTACACCAAGATTAACCTATAGTTCGTCCCCCCACGTTCAGATCGACGCCAAGCAGCTCCCGTTCCGACCGGAACTGGCAGTCAACCGGACTCAACGTGTCTCTGATGTATATTAGTACCCACCCCCCTCCCCACGGGTGCGGTCTTTGCGAAACATTCTATACCCGGGAATTTCGAACTCCCCAACGTAGTCCCTACGATCAGATGAATCCAGGACTCGGTGATAGCAACGATATCCTGGTATTCTGATGCTAAGAGCCCGTAGCTCGCGAAACTTGTTCCTTGTTCCTAATTGACCTAGAGAGAGAGAGAGAAGAGGAGAGAGAGAGAGAGAGAGAGAGAGAGAGAGAGAGAGAGTTACAAGGAGTTACAAGGAAAAGAAGTACCTCAAAAGGCCTTGCGGCCCATACCGAGGAGGTACCAATGGCAACGGGTGCCAGGGAAAATTTTGTCTTTCAAACTATGCTAGCAGTAGTAGAAAACTGGATAGAAAAGTAGAAGGCTCTCTCCCCACCCTCCGCTCCCTCCCTGCCAGAGGCAGGTACGGAAAAAGGTTGAAGAAAATACCTTGACCCTGGAAAAGTAGCCAAGGAAATTTTACAGGAAAGTGGAGAATATATAAATAGCTCTATATTTAGCTTGCTCACAGAGACACCGAGCAAGCGAACTCCTGCAGAGTTTTCTGAGGTTTTAATCTTAAACTATGAGTGTGTTCTGTACTTTGTCTAGCCTATTTTTAAACAGATTTACACTTTGACTGGAAACATCCTCTGAGGGAAGTTGGTTCCAGATATCAACTATTTTACAGGAAAAGAAATTTCCGCAGACTGAGGTCCTAAATGTCTTTACACACTCAAATAGTGTGCAAGATTTCGTCTAACCTTTTCTTGAACTGATCCACAGAGGAACTGTTCACAACTTCCGAAGGTAACCTGTTCCATGTGTCACAGATCTTATACGTAACGTAATTCCCACACACACTAGTCCTAAACCGTTTCAAATCCAACTTCCAACCATTGTTGCGAGTTGGGTTATCATTTAAACTAAACATACTTCTAAAATCGACATCGTTGAACCCTCGTAAGAGCTTGAAAACCTCGATCAGTTGACCGCGCAGCCTCCGAGTTTCAAGCGAAAACAAGTTCAGGGCGCGTAACCGTCGATTGTAGCCCATATGCCTAACGGAAGGGATCAACTTTGTGGCCCTCGCCTGCACTCGCTCCAGCCTCTCAATATCTTTCCTGAGGGTGGGCGACCAGAACTGCACAGCATACTCCAGGTACGGCCGAACAAGGGAATTGTACAGTGAGAGCACAATCTCCTTGTTCCGAAACTGAAATTGCCTCCTGATATAACCCAATAGTTTCTGGGCTTTCTTTTCCATCTCTACACACTGTTTCGTAAACTTAAGGTCGCTGCTAATTAGCACACCCAAGTCCTTTTCTAAATCAGTCACCTCGATATTACTGCCCAACATCGAGTAGTCCGACTTGGGATTGGCGTAGCCAATGTGCATCACTTTGCATTTACCCAAGTTAAACGGCATTTGCCATTTTTCGGACCACTCTCCTATCCTACCTAGGTCCGCACGCAGTTCCTCGATCGCTTCGGGCGTCCCAACATTGGCCCCAAGCTTGGTGTCATCAGCGAATTTGGCGATCCGACTGACGATGCCACCGTCGATATCATTTATGTAAATGGTAAACAACAGTGGCCCCAAAACGGAACCCTGAGGAACCCCACTAGTGACCGAGGCCCAACCCGAACTAGCCCCTTTAATTACCACCCTCTGCCGCCTATTCCTTAGCCAGTTTTCAATCCACCTACCTATTTCCCCACCGATACCCAGCGCGCGCACTTTCGCCATTAGCCGGCGGTGAGGTACCTTATCAAAGGCTTTCTGAAAGTCGAGATAAAGTATATCAATCGCCCTACTCTTATCGTACTCACTCAACATGACGTGGAAAAACTCGAGCAAGTTGGTGAGACACGACCTATGCCGTCTAAACCCATGTTGGGAGTCCCCAAGCAGCTTGTAGGAATCCAAATGGTCAACGATTCTATCAGCTATTATCCTTTCTAATAATTTACCTACAACTGAAGTGAGACTAATAGGACGATAGTTCCCTGGACTTTCGTGATCCCCTTTCTTAAAGATAGGGGTCACGTTGGCCTCTCTCCAGTCACCAGGCACCTGGCCCATCTCCAACGATTTGTTGAAGACTGTAGCCAGGTGGGGAGCCACCTGGTCGCGCACTTCTCGCAAAACACTGGGGAGAAACTGGTCTGGCCCAGGAGCCTTAAACGCGCTCAGTTTGTCTATTCTATGAGCAACGACTGTCGCGGTACATCTAACACTATCCAGGTCAGCACCTTCGTGCCTCACAGCTGGCTCGGGGATGACGCGGGTATCCTCCCTGGTGAACACTCCCGCAAAGTACTCATTAAGCACATTAGCGATGTCCGCGTCGGAGGTCCGCAGAACGCCGCTTCCGTCCTTTAAAGGACCTATCATGCTTCTAATAGGCTTTCTACTATTAACATAACTGAAGAACTCCTTAGGGTTCCTCTTGCAGAGGCTTGCCACCCGTAGTTCTTCGTTACGTTTCGCTAGCCTAACCTTCGCCTTCACTTCCCTACACAGGCGGACATACGCTTCAGTGTTCTCGTGGGAACGATTGGCCTTCGCCCTCCTATACACTACTTTCCTATTTCGGATAGCCGAAGCGATGCCACGATTGAACCACTTAGGCTGCGTTGAAGCAGGGGTGACCAGTTTTGAGGGTATGGCAGCAGACTGCAGCACCATAAACTCATCCCGGAATGCACTCCACACTCCCTCAACATCGCCGCCAACCTCTAACCCCATCTCTGCTACGCTATCCCTGAGGCTAACAAAGTTCGCCCGCCGGAGATCGAGCTTACTGCCTCTCGAGTTACTACGCTTCACCCGAGGGACGCACACACGGAACCTAATAATACCGTGATCACTCCCGCCCAACGATTCGTCAACGGTGAGGCCAGTGACGAGGTTGTCTTCGGTCGTGAATACTAAGTCTAGAACGCTTTCGCCTCGTGTAGGCTCGTTGACCCACTGAGTGAGGAAGTTCTCATCAGCAAAGTCAACTAGCCTCCTCCCTTCAGCATCGGCAGTCCTGTTTTCCCACTTTATGCCGCGACAGTTGAAGTCTCCTAAAACTACACACACCCTATCCCCTAGCAGGCTACTGAGTTCGGTGTACAGGGCTGTATCCTCCTCGAGGAGGAGATGCGGAGGTCTGTACACCAAGATTAACCTATAGTTCGTCCCTCCCACGTTCAGATCGACGCCAAGCAGCTCCCGTTCCGACCGGAACTGGCAGTCAACCGGACTCAACGTGTCTCTGACGTATATTAGTACCCCACCCCCCTCCCCACGGGTGCGGTCTTTGCGAAACATTCTATACCCGGGAATTTCGAACTCCCCAACGTAGTCCCTACGATCAGTATGAATCCAGGACTCGGTGATAGCAACGATATCCTGGTATTCTGATGCTAAGAGCGCCCGTAGCTCGCGAAACTTGTTCCTAATTGACCTAGCATTAAAAAGCATTGCACGGAGGGAGCCTTCCCTATTCTGACCGCCCCCTAGCACGACCCGTTTCCCGAACAGCCAGGCTGTCGGGAGTTGAAGAGCCCCTCACTAACGAGGGGGCAACTTCCACAGGAGACTGAGCCCCCTCCAACGTAGGAGGAGGGTCACCCATCTGTACTTCGCCGCACCCTTCAGTCGAAGGTACGTCCGCCACCGGCTCATCCTCATCTCTCCCCGGTGGGGGCCCATCATCTCTGAGAGAGAGAGAGAGAGAGAGAGAGAGAGAGAGAGAGTTACAAGGAGTTACAAGGAAAAGAAGTACCTCAAAAGGCCTTGCGGCCCATACCGAGGAGGTACCAATGGCAACGGGTGCCAGGGAAAATTTTGTCTTTCAACTATGCTAGCAGTAGTAGAAAACTGGATAGAAAAGTAGAAGGCTCTCTCCCCACCCTCCGCTCCCTCCCTGCCAGAGGCAGGTACGGAAAAAGGTTGAAGAAAATACCTTGACCCTGGAAAAGTAGCCAAGGAAATTTTACAGGAAAGTGGAGAATATATAAATAGCTCTATATTTAGCTTGCTCACAGAGACACCGAGCAAGCGAACTCCTGCAGAGTTTTCTGAGGTTTTAATCTTAAACTATGAGTGTGTTCTGTACTTTGTCTAGCCTATTTTTAAACAGATTTACACTTTGACTGGAAACATCCTCTGAGGGAAGTTGGTTCCAGATATCAACTATTTTACAGGAAAAGAAATTTCCGCAGACTGAGGTCCT